>CAUYON010091852.1:0-31298 GCA_963573935.1 Arctocebus calabarensis
GGCCTGGCTCAGACGCAGGCCCCTGGAAGTCAGGGCCTGCCCCGGCCGCGTGAGTGCGGAGGGCAGGCTGCGACTGCGAAGCCGGACTCCACATAGAAGCTCGGGAGTGGCGGCTGCCGCCGGGCTGAGAGCTTGAAGAAGGCGAAACCTCCGAACGCTGAGGCCTGAGAGCTTCAGGAAGCAGATAGCGGCCACCTGGCACCGTCCGAACCCCGATATCTCGCTCAGGGGAGGACTGCGTCCTACTCCGGTGGTTCCTCTGGCTCTCGCCCGCGGGGCTGGTCAGTGTCCTTCAGGGCTGGCCCCGCAGTGGTCAGGCCGCAGGTCTCAGACACCGCACATTTAAAGTCTGCGTGGGGACTGCGGCCGCCCTGGACGTCTCAACACCTCTGGGCCTCCACACAGGCCGTGGAGAGCAGCCTCAGCTCCTCCTCGTGGGTGCTGGAAATGGCGGTGGTGGCAGCGGCAGAACCTGCTGAGCCGCTGCTGAGGGCGCTGCCGCCTGGGGGAAATGCGTCACTGGAGACTGAGAGAACCCAGGAAGGAGGCTCACGACATCCTGTACAGCTTCCGACCGACGCCACAGGAAAGGTGCCCTCCTTCGGCCCGGTGGGCACCTCGCTCCCCTGCGGCTTCCGCTCAGGTTCTGCTCCTCCTCCGTGTGGGAATGGGTAGCCACAATGCCAGCTTCTTGCCCGGAGACTGAGAAGTGTGGCTACTCTTGCCTTATATTTTTGTCATCTACTAAATTCACATAAGTAAAAAAATAAATTGCGTCCCCATGGGGTATTTAATTAAGCTTAAATGATATATTTTCCATCTCAGATTCTAAATGCAATTTGGAGGATATCAGCTTGCTGGCTTTACTGGTGATACAGGACATTTGGCGCCCCAGCCAGCTGAGCGGAGCTGAGCCTCCACCTTGGTGGTGTTGGTGCGGTGGCAGCTGGCTGAGGAACTAGCGGGCTGGATGATAAGCAAGGAGGGGAGCCTCCGACCCCCACCGGAGGCTCCAATAGCCAAATGCCAGGGAGACACCAGCGCCCTGGTATCTCCTTCACTTTACACTTAGGACTAAATATTAACCCCCCATTTCCTGTGCCTAGGTCAATTTCATGTGAATTTCCTAGGCCACAATTCCATGAATGGACTGTGCTCATTCGTTAATACATTCACTCACCTTGCTCCTGCGAAAGGAACTGTGTTCATTGATTTCCTGGCCAAGGAACCCACGCGCCTATATATACCCAGAGACTAAGAGCCAGAATGGGGAGAGACTGGGAGAGAAACAGAGAGAAATTTTCTCTCCTGACTTGAGTTTTCTCTCTCTACTGGGAGCTTTAGTGTTTTTGTATTCTTTTCTATAAATAAATTCTGGCCTACCACAGATCTGTGGTCCGCAGATTTATTCTTCAAATTACCCAGACCAAGAACCTGAAATTCCGGTATCACTGGTGTCCATTTGTTTATCAAAATCATGTTGTATTTTTGAATTACATGTCATTCAAATATTCACAATGCACACACTTAGGTGTTCAATATACATATTGACTTTTTAGACTGAGTCAAGAATATTTTCCTTTACTTTGGGTTCAGTAACATAAATACTAGCTATGAAAACTCAAAAGTATTTACTGGCATTTTTTTTTTTTTTCAGACAAAGTCTGTTGTATTATGTAGCCATGTTTTTGAGAGGACTTCTTTCTAGGGTTGGCTTAAAGGGGTTCCATCAGTCTTCTCCATTACTTACCGGAAGTTGTAGAAGATGGTATAAAACTTGGCATCAGATGACAGAGATGTACTTATAAGCAGAATTTTGTATGGACGGTAGACTTCCAGCAGTGAATATATTAAAACAAAGTGCTGCCTGATCCTTTGTGTTTTATAAAATTAAATCAGGTTAAAATGTTCTAGCTGTATCATGGTGTGTGCTTTTTTCTATGCCCTCTTGCTCTCTGACAAAAAATTACTCTTTCAGATTCAAGTTAATAAAAGGAAAATACAGTGAGACAAAGGCATTGGAAAGGATTAGTCAGGAATCAATACTACTAATAATCGCTACTTAGAATATGATAGTATTAGTGAAATATTAAATAAAAACTTGTCATTGATGATGCATCATGAATGTTCTTGCTTTTATACCTTCTTGTCCAAAAAAACAACATTTATAGATTACTATCTATTATATATAGCTCATGGAATAGTAGGTACAAAGCACCATAGATTCCTACCATAAAGTGTTCCCCCCCCAGAGGACACCATACTCTTACTTAAATCTCTCCCAATCTGAAACATATCTGTCTAATACTATCACCCTTCAATCTACTATTCCATCTCCCTCTCATTCTCACTGAACTTTTGAAGGGATTATCCATTTTTCTTCTTCCAATTTGCTATTATCAAACTGTAAGTCTGCATACTCTTTCTCCTTTGCCACCCTTATATTGAAATATCCCTATCAAAGCACACAAGTCTACTTCTATAACACTAGATCCAGCTACCTCTCTCCCAATTGCATCCTCAACTCCTTTGCAGCATATGATACTATTGAACATGACCATCTTCTTTAAAGTCTTTAAAAATACATATGCTGGGTGGCACCCGTGGCTCATTGAGTAGGGCACCGGGCCCCATATACCAAAGGTGGCGGGTTCAAACCTGGCCTCGGCTGAACTGCAAAACAGAAAAATAGCCGGGTGTGGTGGCGGGCGCCTGTAGTCCCAGCTACTTGGGAGGCTGAGGGAAGACAATCGCCTAAGCCCAGGAATTGGAGGTTGCTTTGAGTTGTGTGATGCCACAGCACTCTACTGAAGGCAATAAAGTGAGAGTCTGTCTCTACAAAAAAAAAAAAAGATATGCTATGTGATGGGACTCTCCTGAGATTCGTTAACCATATCTCAGTATCTCCAAACCTCTGCTTTCCTGCAGAAAGAAAAGAAAAGAAGAAAAAAAAAGACACTCCCAAGTAGTCTTTCCTTGAGCCTCTTAGAAGTTTGCTGTACATTTTTCTCTCTGTGAAATCCCATATTGTCTTATAGATTGCTGTGCTAGCTCTATCCCAGCCACTGAAATGCGTCTATATCACTAGTCTTAACTGATGCATTGAGAATAAACCTTAATTTCCATATACAATTACACAGCTTCACCCGGCGGTGCCAATGGCAATTCCAACTTAGTGTGGTGCTTTCTGTCTATCCTTCTTAATGTCAAAATGTCTGCAGGTTTAGCTTCTTAACTCTGAGACTAAAAACATATGACTTTGTATTCAAAACCTGTCAAAGGTCTTCTCTTGCCTACTGAATAAAATGCACCCCCCTTGCATGATATTCAATATCCTCCACAATTTGTCCACAACTTTTCTTTCCAGCTGCCTCTCCTACTCCCAGCAAATACCCTGCATGCCAGTTACAAAATGAACCAAATATTCCTGCTTCTATCTTTCTCATTTGGCTCCACAAACTACAGTAATCTTTGTATGGGGTGATTCACCTGTAACAACCCTATTTGACTACCAAGGCTCGCCACACCTATAACCTGCACTAAGCCAAGATTTATGAAGCCATGGTTTTTGCTACCAGAGGATTTCTGTGAACATTTGTTATACTTCCTTGTTCTACTGTGCCTTAAAGCAGCTATAAGAGTGTCTATCTCCAATTCTGGTACATAAGGACCCTGAGGACAAATCAAATAACACCCAATAGTTAAGTTAGGTGATTAATAAATACTCGATGGATGGAGCTATCAGCATTTGACCTTCGCATACTCATTGTTTAATTTTAAAAGTATCACTGTAAGTTAAGAAAAGAATTTAACAGAAAACCAGAAGGTATAATTTAAAAATCCTATGTTTCAACTAAGATGCTTGGGTCCATTTTACTCTGCCTCTTAACATACATTGTGGCCCTTAGCAAGTCTTTTTATCTTAATCTGTAAAGTGGGAAGATTGATTGGTGTGGGACATTACAAATATTACCTCTGAAGCAACTGCCACATAGTAAACACATAGGAAGTCTATCACAATGAGTATCAAAATAATTATAAAAACAATTAACAGAACGTGTATATGAGAAAATTTCAAAAACCATGGTCTATTTTGAATTTCAAGAAAGCAAGCAAGAGAAGTTATAATGCATTATTTGTAAACAAAGACCTTTGTTTTTTCAGGAAGGATTCACCAAGGTAACTTGCAGAGATTTCTGCTTCCTCTGATTTAAAAATAAAAACTCTGTTATTATAGTAATGAATGTTGTATTAATTTGAATGGATTCTCTCAAGGCCAAAAATATTATAATGTTAAAGCACATGTGTCCTCATAAACAATGAGGATGTGTGTGGGCGAGAGGGAGAATCATGTAAATAAAGCACATTCCCCCGGGTTTACTTAGGTTTTCTTGACTTAACCCCAACAAAGGATTGCAGAGATCTGACAGTGCCAATGATGGCTCATGCTGGGAAACCATCTAAGAAAACACCCTTAGCTGCAAGTAAGAGGTATAAATAGTTAACACCTCAGCACCAATACTATTATGCTTATGGTCTATCACCCCAAGATAATTATTTCTCTATCTCCCCTCAGCTCTTTCTGAAATTTAGCCAAGGTGCTTGTAGAATGTTCTGAATAATGTATACCTCTCCATTATTCAGTGAATTATATTGACTTCATAAACATTTCTCAATTACCAAACAGCAAATTGTATTTATCACACTTAATTTCTTATTCCAATTAACCACAACTTCAGTTTTTAAATTTGTTTAAAAACAAACACAGTTCACTAGGTCCTTATTGATCTTCAAAACCAACCCTACAAAAATATGTTACGTATATATAGGCTATTATAAAACAAAAGAGAAACTCATAATGAGTTGAGAATACCATTATTGTTAACAAATATAGATTTTTTGGCAATTTCTGGAGATGATATATTTTACTCTCTGATATAAATACCATCATAATTTTAGTCGAATATAGTTATTATCTGCAAATTACTCGTTTTCCACTAAATTGTATAAGTCAATGAAACTTATTTAGAAAAATGGAAAATCATACATTAGGTTGACCTGGGAGGTTTCCCCATTTTTATACTTTACAAAGTAATCTACCAGATAAATGGCTTCATTTTACTCAGGTTATTAAACTCTCTTGTTTGTTTTTGCAAATTCTATGGTGTACACTGAAGGCCAGCCATCTGTGAGAAGAAAATATAAAATGGCAAACTTAATATCTAAACTATGAAATTGAATGCACATACCTCTCATACTCTCGTGCTTTACATAACACATGCTGTATAGTATGTAACTAACTTGAGTGAGCTCATGCATCCTTGTTTTTTCCCCTTAAAAACCCTCAAGGTCTTGTTATGATAAAATGAAAAATGACAGAAAAGAAAAATGCGATGATATTGGAAATAAGTACATTCTGAAAGCCAATTTGTCATTGTTTTGTGACAAATATTTATCTTCATATGAACAAGAGCACCTAGCAGAGCCCTTTGCTTATTACAGGTACTCGATGAATGTTTGCTAAATGTTGAATATATTTAGCTCTGGGACAGATCCAAAGTATTACTGTAGAACTATTTGAATCATCAGTAATAGCCCAACCCACACTAAGTATGACTTTGATTGGTGTGAGGCAGCCAGTTTGAAAATAACCCAATAGAAATTTATGTAAGATAGAAGATTTATGGCAGTGCCTGTGGCTCAGAGGAGTAGGGCACTGGCTCCATATACCAGAGGTGGCAGGTTCAAACCCAGCCCTGACCAAAAAAAAAGCTTTACCGGATATGAAAGCATTTTTGGGGAAAAATAAAACACTTTTTTTAGAACTAATGAAATCTATATAGATATAGATATATACACACACACATATATATCCAAACACATACAATAGAACTATGAGCAATATAAATATATTTAATATAAAATATATAAAATTATTCCATTAAAAATTCACGTGATGGGGCGGCATCTGTGGCTCAAAGGAGTAAGACACCAGCCTCATATGCCAGAGGTGGTGGGTTCAAACCCAGCCCTGGCCAAAAACTGCAAAAAAAAAAAAAAAATTCACATGATGAAAACACGGGAAAACATTGAAAGCTTTCAAATATTACCATTCAATAATGTCCAAAATGCATTCAATCTATCACTCCTTATGTTAAACCTTGTAGTTTGGGAGAAATTAATCCTAATCCATTTAGAAGCTGTCATTTATTTAAATAAATCCTTTTTGCCAATGTGACTTGTTTAGGGACACGTCACATAAACCTAAGGGCATTGTTTTCTGCTTATCACAGTATAAGTTGCATATACACATAACCTAACCTGTTCCAACCAGAAGCGTATCAAGGATTTGTTTGATTTAGAAAAATAATTATTTTCCCTTGGACATAAGGAAGGCAGTTAAAAAAAAATGGTGTTCTGGTAGCCACCTTGCTGTCATAACAAAACTATCCTAGAAAAGAAATAACTGCTTTCTGGTGGAAGAGGATAGAGCCAAGATAACCAATGAGAAATGGAGTTGCAGTATGATAATAATGTGAAGATCTGGGTTAAATTCTTTCCCAGGTTACCACCATTTCTTTGGAATATTTTATTATATAAACCAATAATTCTCAAGTTCAATTACAATAAATTTGTGATGAAAGAAAAGATGTCACTTGTGACTATCTAGTGTGAATGTTTTCTGTTTGAGTGTGTGTATGTGTGTGTGTATTTGAAGTTTTCCTGAGAAGAGTTTTCCGTTATTGTAAAATATATCATTCTAATTTATATAGAGTTTGATATCAGGAAATAGAGTGCCAAAAGCCACAGACCCTAAAATGTGAAATAGGTTGAACTCTGTAAGAGACAGGGACAGTGAGAAGGACCAATTCAGATATGGGGTTAAAAAACAGTTGGTTAAACAACAGCCCAAATTATCTGGCATACCCTATGCCTACCAACATTATTAGGAGATTTGATACAAACAGAGGTGTTGGCACCTATTGGCCTCTTTACACCAAGAAAGAAAAACACTTATGCTAATAGTCCCCTGTTTGAACCACAGAACAGTATGGCTTTATTTGGAAAAAAAAAACAAAACAGTAACAAAAACTCTTATAGTTTGTGGCTTATAATATGAGCTGCTTGAGAGGCTAATATTTGGACCCTTGTATGATTGGGAAAGCCAATTTTTTATTTTTACTCCAAATCTAATGGTTGTATGAGCTCCTGCAGAAGAGGCAGAATTTAAGGCTTACACACTAAAAAATTCAACTGTACTTCTCCAAAGCATTTTTGTGACAAAGTGAATGATCATGCCTATCATGATAAAGCAGCTCATATGGAATCTATACTTAAAGGGTGCATTGGCTATGCTTCCTACACCAAGCCTCTTCCGCAAACTGCCTCGGTCAGGGGGGTGTGCAAAGACAACACACAAAAAAATCTACCTGAGAAATCCCATGTCTATGTAAAAGTGTTTTGTTATGGTTCAATTCCAGGGCAAGTACTAAAACTTGGAAACAACAGAATAAGGAGAAAACTAAGGTCACACAATTCTCTTCAATTGGCATTTTTTCCATAATCAATCTCAAATATAATAAAAAAAAGACAACTATTAAACAAGATTTTTTAACAAACAGAAAGATTAGCAAGGAAATCTTCATGGCAGGATTTAATATGTGTTTGTTTTAAATATTTCCTTTTGTATATTTAGTTTATTTTAAAAAGTATACCCTGCTATTCTCCTTCAACTTTTTATTTAGGAGAATTAGACGTCATTTTTTTCTATTTAATCATAATATGCCAGATCATGAACTACTTCCGAGATCTCATTGAAAGGGACTGTTCATCACCCAATACCCCAACCTTGGAATTGAATGCCATCATTGAATGAGACTTTGGATTCTTGATTCTCTATTTTTGAGGGGGTTATTTGAGCACTTTTGAAAGTAAATATATGCTATGGAGGGTATGTTGCAATGTTGGCTATTCAAAAAGACTGTAGTAGACAGTGCAATTGCTCAGCCAGTATCAATTCCACCATCCCCACATTATATAGTAGCCTGGTAATTTGGATATAATTGATCTTACCCTCATTTCTAGATAGGGGCCTCATTTTATACAAAGTAGTTGTGATAATTCCATCCATTTTGCTACAGTGATGTGCTCAATGCAAGCATATGATCTAAGAGGCTAAAATCAGAGAGAAGCTCAGATTTTGTTTGCTGTTTGGGGAAAATTAGTACTCTACAGCTGGCTATGAACAAGGAAAAAGACTTTCTAAGATGTGTTCAGGGAAGCCAGTTTACACCAATCTGACAAGTTGTGGAGTGTTGGGTTGAGAGATTCACAGAGAAATAGAGACTCTTCCTTGACTCTTCATAGTAAAACTCTATTAAACCCTTAATCAAAGTTTTCACTTACTATTTACTGAACTAATTTTCCTTGTGTCTTAAGTAGGTTTGAAACCAATAGAATCCTAAATAATACAGGCTATAATACACTTTAATGTTCATCATCAACTTAATAAATCTTTAAATACTCAACAACCATTTTAATATGGACCCATGACATCCTTGATGCCAAATGTTCTGATTTCAAATTCAATGCTCAATTGCTCAGTTCACCAAATCTGGTTAATTGCTGTTAGTTATAAAGCATTGTCATTAATAATACTGATGCTATTATCAATAAAATGAAGACATTTGAATTGGTTCACTTATTCATCAAATGGGAATTTTTAGAAAGGATGTATTATCTTATTACAATTAGAGTGCCAAATGGGAATTTAATGCATCATTTTTTCACAGGCTGGCAATAAATTGGAACCTTTAAAACAACTTTTTTTGTCACTTTCATCCTGTCCTAAAGCAATGGAAATATCATCTGAATCTTTTTCAAGAAAGATTATTGAAGTCATATGTTGATAGATTTCACAGTAATTATTCTTCATTACCAATTACCCAACCCTCACCCCTCAGTTTTTAAAGTTGCCTTACTTTTAAACCTGCCTGCATTTTGCCTCTTTAGGTTCTGTTTGCCTGATTTACAGTTTCTGCTATTAAACTATTTATATATTGATTCAGTTTAGTAAATTACAAAGTAGGTGCTTATGTGTGTTTATGACAACCTAACTTTTCCTCTAATGGTCACTAACTACAGCTCTCTTTTGTATCAGGTTAATGTAGGTTAATAGCGTAGATTCTGGAGTCAGAATGCGTGTGTTCAAATCCTGCTCCAACCACTTTTCATCTTCATAACTGTGGACTAGAATGATGAGTTCATCAATTCCCTCAAGTGTAAGATGCATATAAGAGTAACATCTTCACAGGATTGTTTTCAAGATTGAGCTAATGCATAAAATGGGTTTAGAGCAATGCTTGGCATATGATCGTTGTTCAATAAGGCTAAGTAATTTTTATGTTATTATTCATCCTCATAGACATTATCTAATAGCATTTGGTTCATTATTTAAAATCAACATTCAGGATGGACATAAATAAAATGATCAGGATTCTAGAAATTAGAAAACTTATATTGACTTATATTATGTATCTATTTATTTCTAACCATTCTACTATGATCAAATTGTTCCATAAATGAGCCTTTTTCTCAGTTGATATAATTAAAATTTCATCTCCTATCTCACAAGTTCACTGGGGAATAAAATGACAACGGCAAGACATTTAAAAAGGATATGAACATGTTATAAGATGTGAGGAATTCTTTTTTACATAAAAGGGATTAGACTTTTTTCAGTTGGATCAATAGAGTTTTTCCCTCCTGTTCTGTGAAGGGCTCGACGTATGTGGCATTTGTTCTGCTCCTACTGAAAACTCACAGCTTATGGTTGAACACAAATCCTTTTTCCTGCTTCCCAATCTACTAGATTTTAAATATGGATTACATTAATATAACATAAAGGAATCATCTGTCTGCATGTATCACAGGAGGAAGAAGTATTTTGCCTAGCTTTCCAAGGCCTCAGAATCACACTGTATCTTATTTTTCAGGAGTTTTTAAGTACTGGAAGTCCACAAGTTACAAATTCGATGGATTCTATAGGTTTGTTAAGTTGAATTTGTTTGTAAGGTGGAACAAGTATAATTACCTATTACATGTAATAGTCTCCGTTTGTGAGTGCAAGTCATATGTCAGTCAGGTGTTGGTAACTCAGGGTACCTATATTTGGGTACAAATAACTCCTTTGAGAATATGAGGAAAATTGTGACTCCTTTGCCTCCGGAAGATATATGTACACAAGTGTTTTAAAGATGTCAGTGGGGTAATGGACACTCTTATGCCTGTTTCATAAATTCTTAGGGTCCTATGAACTCTAATGATTACACAATTCTTATCCCTACTAATTTGCACTGACCTAGTATTACAAGTTCAATTAAACTTCTAAATTCCTCAATAGTCCTCAGTAATATAAGCAGATTCCTTGAGAAATTGTCAAACAATACATCAAAAACTATGATGTCTAGTGGTTATATTTTTTTAATGTGGTCCTTTTTTTGAGAGAGAGTCTCACTATGTCGCCATCTGTAGAGTGCTTGGACATCACGGCTCACAGCAACCTCCAACTCTTGGGCTAAAGCAATGCCCTTGCCTCAGCCTCCTGAGCAGCTGGGACTACATGTGCCCGCCACAACACCCAGCTATTTTTTGGTTGTAGTTGTCATTGTTGTTGGGCAGGTCCGAGCTAGATTTGAACCTGCCAGGTCCAATGTATGTGGCTGGTGCTCTTAGCTACTGAGCTATAGGTGTAAAGCCAATGTGGTCCTTCATTTTATAAAGATCTATATACAACTTTTACGAACGTTAATCATTATCTGCCATTAAAATATAATTTCTTGTCTTCAGTCTTTTATTAAATTGTAATTTTAAATAATATGTTACTATTTCCTTTTCTTGATTTCCATTTATTAAAATTCGAAAATATGAGAATTTTAAAATAAAATTTCTAGTTGCATATATCTTAAAGCATGTAGATTTATTGAAGAAAAAACTGAAAATTCAAAGAAATAAATAATAAGAAATAAGAAATAACAATTATTCAAAGAATAATTCCCATAGAAGCAACCGAAGATAATTTAACATAAAATATTAATGTAACCTTTGTTTATATATATATAAATGTATACATACACAAGTGTAGTTTTTTTTTTAAATCAGTGACAATGTTGTCTAATGTACGTTTTACTCACATTGTAAATATTTTCATTTAATTTTTTTTCATAACCTGGTTCTTTGATGCTATATGTTATTATATCTTTTGGAGATGAGTGCATTATAAATATTCCAATTTCCATAATAACACTAATTTCATAACAAAAAATGTATGGCCTAAAAAATTAATTTGTAAACTATCTTTCTGCACGTCTAATTAAAACTCTTCAATAAACTAATAATTGAAATTGAAATGAGAGAATTATGTAGGCGCCAGAAATTTTATGTCTTTCTACCTTTTACATTTTATAATAGTTCATTAAAACTAATAGATTCCAATAACTTACAAGACAGACCCACCCTTACACAAAGTTACTATAAAAATGGTTCATGCACAACAAAAAAGTTAATGCCTACCATATTCGTTTTGTGATCAGATATATACTTATCAGCTCAGTGAATTTTTCTTTCTTTTTATTTTTTATGAGACAGAGTCTCACTTGGCTACCCTGAGTAAAGTGCAGTAGCATCATCATAGCTCATAGCTACCTCAAACTCTCGGGCTCAAGGGATCCTATTTGCCTCAGCCTCCCCAGTACCTCGGACTACAGGCACCTGCCATGATGTCCAGGTATTTTTTTTAATTTTTATTTTTTTAATTAATTAATTAATTAATTGCAGTTTTTGGCAGGGGCTGGGTTTGAACCCACCACCTCCAGCATGTGTGGCCGGTGCCCTACTCCTTTGAGCCACAGCACTGCCCTTTTCTATTTTTATTAAAGACAGGGTCCCAGTCTTGCTCAGGCTGTTCTTGGCCTCCCAGAGTGCTAGGATTACAGGCCTGAGCCACTGTGACTTGCTCTTCAGTAAGTTTTCCAAAGAATTTTTTGAGGAAAAAAACTATTCCTAATCCACTTTTTGGAGAAGTAAAATATCAGGAACATGAAGAAATATTAGCACTGTGATGTGTATTACAGCACTATTAACAATAGCCAATATGTAGAAATAATCTCAATGCCTAATAGATGAATGGATAAAGAAAATGTGGTAATTGTATACAATTTTATTCAGCCTTAAAAAATAAGGAAATCTTAGGTATTTAATTTTCTTTGGGGCTATGATGAAGGGAATTGTGCCCTTAAGTAGCCTCTCATCTTGGCTGTTATTGGCGTATACAAAGGCAACTGACTCGTGGACATGGATTTTATATCCTGAGACATTACTGTAATTTTTGATGACTTCCAGGAGTCTTGTGGTTGAGTCTTTGGGGTTCTCTAAATATAAGATCATATCATCAGCAAAGAGGGAGAGTTTGACCTCCTCTGCTCCCAGTTGGATGCCCTTTATTACCTTGTCTTGCCTAATTGTATTAGCTAGAACTTCTAGCACTATGTTGAATAGTAATTGCAACAGAGGACAACCTTGTCTGGTTCCAGATCTAAGTGAAAATGCTTTCAGTTTAACTCCATTCAGTAAAATATTAGCTGTGGGGTTGTCATAGTTAGCTTTGATCAGTTTCAGAAATGTGCCACCTTTGCCTATACTCCTCAGTGTTCTAATTAGAAAAGGATGCTGGATTTTATTAAATGCTTTTTCTGCATTTATTGAGAGGATCATATGTGTTTTGTTTTTGATCCTGTTGATAGGGTGAATAACGTTTATGGATTTACGTATGTTAAACCAGCTTTGCGTCTCTGGGATGAAGCCTAACTTTATCATGATGTATGACTTTTTTGATAAGCTGTAATCTATTGGCTAGGATTTTGTTGAGAATTTTTTACATCTATATTCATTAGTGAAATTGTTCTGAAGTTCTCCTTTTTAGTTGTGTCTTTTCCTGATTTTGGTATCAGGGTAATGTTTGTTTCATAGAATATGTTGGGGAAGACTCCTTCATCCTCAATTTTTTGGAATAATTTCTGCAATATAGGAATAAGCTCTTCTTTGAAGGTTTCATAGAATTCTGGTGTGCAGCCATCTGGACCAGGGCATCCAGAATTTACCTAACTAAAGAGGTGAAGGACCTCTACAAAGAAAATTATGAAACCCTAGGAAAGGAAATAGCAGAGGACTTTAACAAATGAAAGAACATACCATGCTCATGGGAAGAATCTACATTGTCAAAATATCTGTACTTTCCAGAGCAATCTATGGATTCAATGCCAACCCTATTAAAATACCAACATCCTATTTTCAAGACTTGGGAAGAAATGATTCTGCATTTTGTATGGAACCATTGTACTTTACTCAGGGTGGCCAAGTGAGATTCTGTCTCATAAAAAATAAAGAGAGAAAAATTCACTGAGTTGGTAGATGTATATCTGATCACAAAACGAAGGCAGTGCTTAGTAATAAAAACAAAGCCGGGGCATCACACCAGATTTTAGGCTCTACTACATGGCCATAGTGGTCAAGACAGCATAGTATTGGCACAAAAATAGAGACACGGACATTTGGAATCGAACAGAAAACCAGGAAATTAAACCAACAACTTACAACCACCTAATCTTCAATAAAACAAATAAGAACGTCCACTGGAGGAAAGACTCCCTATTCAATAAATGGTGCTGAGAGAACTAGATATCCACATGTAAAAGTCTGAAACTGGACCCAGATCTTTCTCCACTCACAAAAATTGATTCAAGATGGATAAAGGACTTAAATTTAAGGCATGGAACAATAAAAATCCTCAAAGAAATAAGAGGAAAAACACTGGAAGATATCAGCCTGGGGAAAGACTTTATGAAGAAGACTGCCATGGCAATAGTAACAACAAAAATAAACAAATGGAATTTAATTAAAGCTTCTATACAGCTAAGGAGACAACAATCAAAGCAAACAGACAACCTACACCATGGGAAAGGATATTTGCATCTTTTGAATCAGACAAAAGCCTTAAGAACTAGGATCTATACAGAACATAAATTAATCCACATGAGGAAAAACAATCCCATAAATCAATGGGTGATTTATGAACACCCATGAACAGAAACTGCTCTAAAGAAGACAGACGAATGGCTAGCAAGCATATGAAAAAATGATCATCCCTAATTATTAGAGAAAAGCAAGTTAAAACCACCCTGAGATATTATCTAACCCCAGCGAGAATGGCCCACATCACAAAATCTCAAAACCGCAGATGCTGGCATGGATGTGGAGAGAAAGGAACACTTTTACACTGCTGGTGGGACTGCAAACTAATACAATCTTTTTGGAAGGAAGTATGGAGAAACCTCAAAGACCTCAAGCTAGACCTCCCATTTGATCCTGCAGTCCCATTACTGGGCGTCTATCCAGAAAGAAAAAAAAAAAACAAAAAAAAAAAAACAGAACTTTTATTATAAAGACACTTGTACTAGACTGTTTATTGCAGCTCAATTTACAATCACCAAAGTGTGGAAACAGCCTAAATGCCCCTCAACCCAGGAATGGATTGGCAAGCTGTGGTATATGTATACCATGGAATACTATTCAGTCATTAAAAAAATGGAGATTTTGCAGCATTTGTATTAACCTGGATGGAGGTGGAACATATTCTTAGTGAAGCATCATAGGAATGGAGGAACACCAATCCTATGTATTCAACTTTTATATGGGGTCAATTAATGACATGGTGGCAGATGTGGGAAGGGGAGAGCAGACAGAAAAAGGCGGGAGGGGGTGGGGGAAAGGAAAAGTAAAAAAAAGAATACAAAATAGTGACTAATTCTTATATAAATTGGATTTAATTTTGACCAAAGTAAATTATTTGAACAATAATTTTTAATTCAATTTGTTAATATGTTGTTTAGGATATTGAATCCTCATTTATATGTGAAGTATGTTTGTATTTTCCCTTTATAATAATAATATTTTTCCAATTTTAATAACAGGTATATCCAGATAAAGTAGAATGGTGTAGATCTTCTTTTTCTATTATCTATAAGATTTGGCATGATCTGTTTTTCTCAAATTATCTTCTATTTTTTTATTTATAAATATTAGTTGTCTATTTTTTAAGGTTTTGGAAAAATAATTCTCCAGTGACTTTGCCCTTTACCTTTCATTTGCACAAAGTCCTCCATTTGTCTAGAACAATGTGACATCTCTCATTACTTTTCATTCTGAGAGAATTCTTGGTAACTGTTACTAGCTTATTTTTCCACAGAAAGTTTAGAATCCCTTTTTCTGATTCCTAAAATAATCTTATTGCTTGTATTTATATCTTATGAAACCTCTAGGTTAACTTAAAGAGATTTGAAGTCATTATGATGTTGAATCTTCTCATGTTAAACTATGATGCTGCCATTTGCTCTAGTCTTACCAGTAGTATAGGAAAGTTTTTCTACATATAAAACTTGCTTCTTATTATATGCCTAAATATTTTATATTTATTGCTGTCATAAAGGGAGATTTTCAGTCTTTGGACTTTTTAATTCTATTAGTGTACAGATGCTGTTAATGTTTTGATTAATTTCATGTACTGAATTATTTTACTAGTTGTGGTTATATGTTAGTCAGATTTCCTTTGGTTCTGGAGAGATAAAAGCAAAACAATCTGTTTACAATAATAAGAAAAAAAGAAGTAAATCCTGCAATTGTCACAATAGGGATTAACTTTGGAGTCATTATGCTAAGTGAAATAAACTAGGTGCAAAAAGAGAAATACTGCATGATTTCACACATGACATACTCATATAGCCAAACTCAGAATCAGAGAGTACCGGTGTGAATTGTAGGAGCTTGGGTATGGAGAAAATGGATACATGCTAATTGATAGACGTGTCTCAATTATGCATTAATAATAAGTTCTAGAGATCTGTACAACTTTGTCCCTATAATTAACAATAGTGTATTTGTACCCTTAAAAATTTTCTGTACGGTAGGGTCATGTTGAGTCTTCTTATGAAAGAAAACAGAAAAGAACGTAGTTTTGACAAATTTTCTGTGTATCACAGATGATGAGGTTCCATGGTGTTTCTTTCTTAAAGATTTTCAACACATTTTCTTTTTATTTCAGATTAATATGAGTACTATGAAAGCAGTAGATGAATAAATACACATCAACATACCTTTTTTTAACCTAAAACATGTCAACTAAAAATATCCAAACAGCAAAAAAGTGAACAAAATATGCAGTAATATATCCTAAGTCACACATTTACTAAGTAACAGAACGAGAGTTAGAGGCCAACGTCTGACTAATAATTGTGTGTATGCGCATGTATACGCATGAAACTTTTAATCCCATGAAATTGTGTCTATACAATTAGAAACTTTAGAAATCCCATGAAATTAAAGGCCAGCTACTTAAGCCACTCTGAGTACATTTTCTACACAGGGGAGCTATGTTCCTCCACCCAATAAGAATAAACAGAAACATAATCTGTCTCTTTCCCTCCCTCCTTCACTGACAACCATAGTCACTGTTATCTTTCCCTATTCCATGACCACAAAAGAATCTGTCAATTTTACCTTCTGTCCTTTACAAAGAAAAAATTGGACTAGTCAACATAAAATCATTCACTTTGTCATTCATGTGAAGAATTCTAGCAAGTAAATGACCAAGGTTCTTTTGACCACTTTCCCACTACCAATCTTGAAAATAAACATTTTTTAAATTATAGTTTAGAAATTTTCATTATAAAACTTTGAAGATAAACGTAGTAAAAAGAAAAACAAATACATGAGGACATTTCTGATCGTAAAATCAGTACTGAAAAACCTGGAAAACTAAAAAATATAGATATGTCAAAGTCACAATGAAAAAAAATAAATGTAATAAAAATTTTTTTTAAATGTAAGTTCTCCAAAGATATATGACAGTGATGAATTATCTAAGTGATTAATATTGTTAAGTACGCGAGGGGAGATTGGTCTATGTTTGGTACAATGTGATAGTTGAACTTTTCTATTTCTACAGTAGTAAGTGTGGCATGGCTGGGGTTATTCCCCAGGAAAAATTGGTAGAAGAGAAGTATCAGAGCATTCATAAGTGAAATAGATACCAGAAACATAATATTAAAGGCCAGCAAAATGAAGAGTTGGATTTTTGATAAGATAGGCTGACTTATTCTTGAAATTTACTGATATTCCACGAAATGTGATTCAGATTTAATGAGAACAGTTAGTGAAAGGCTCCCTTTTTTTCTACCTTGTTAAGTGAATGAACAATACTGAAATAATTTCATAAAGTCAAGGGGGGAAAAATAAACTTTCTTAGGAACTAATTGTAACTCAAATAAAGGTAGCAGAAGACATCTTAATACCAGGCAGTGAGACAAAGTAGAAACTCAAAGAATATTTCTTAAAATGGAAATGATGAAAAGGTAGAAAAGCTGCCTTTAATGAAAATGAAGTGGATGGCTTTAGGAAAATCATAATAAATGTTGTAATAGTCAAGTAAGAGGAAGACATTTAAAACATTAAGGCAGAGAAAACTAATCACTTCTTTTACCTTCCACTGTTAGCATATGAATACTGAAATTGACTCAAGAAATGTTTGCCATAATTCTTCATCTACTTTTATACACTATTAACATTTCCTCTTAGTAAAAGGTAAAAAACCTCCATATAGTTTTTTTTATTTACTAAGAGTAATTCATTTAAACTTGAGTATTGCATCTTGAATTATTAATGTGCAACATTTGCGATAAGGCTCATATATTTAATATTCAAAAATCTGTGAGATCCTCACGCAAGCCAATAATGAAATATTTTCAAATTTATTTAAAAAGAGAAATTTCATTTTAAGCCTCAAATTGTCTTCTCTCTCCTCCCCACTATTGCTCACCCTTAATCTCCGTTTCTGTGTCTCTCTCATTCACATGTTTACTCATGCACACCGAGTGAAAGTTGTCGGGAACATAAAATCACTAGGCTATTCAAAATTCCCGTATTTGAGAAGGGAGAAGTTTGGAAGTCCACATATACTCATCTATGTATGGTTCTTCTCCAGGCTTACTTACTTCCTAGTTATATTTTACATCACTTTTCACCAGTTCTTCCTCCAAGCCTTTCTACCCTTAGTCAATAATAATTTTCCTCTCTAGCTAGCCCTATTGCTATTATGGTAATCAAGATAATTAGGGCAGTAGAGACTTCCAGAAATGTGTTTTCAATCACTCAAACACAGGCTTATCTCTACAACATGAGTAGTATCATTTACTAAAATCATGTACTACCTAAAATATTTTCATCCTTCCCATCCCTATCTAAGCTTCCTAAATTTCCCTTTTCAAGATGAAAGTACTCCGTGAAAACTTTCCTAAGTACCTTCACGTGGACCATTGCGAGATGCATAAATGGCAGATTCTTGAACCCCATTCAATGGATCTGGGATTCAGAGCCTCATGAATCTGTTTTCTCACCACCTCCCCAACCTCTGAGGTTAGTTGCAAAAATAAAACACATATTTGAAACCCAAGGTGGCATATTCTACCATGTATTATTTTCCTTTTACATGCAGATATTTTGTTAAAGAATTGTTGATGGGATTAATAAATTATAGTAAGAAAAGAAAGATGTAAAACTGTCACAAAGGGGTTCATATTGTAGGACCTACCTCAAAATACCTAGGCAATTCATTAGGGCTTTTGGTTGCTCCTCCCATAAGTACTGCTGCTCACTCAACCCTCTCCTGAAATATTTAATGTGACCAGATAATTGGCATACAAAAGAAATGTGCTATGCATTCACTCAGTCAATACATCTTGAGTACCGAACGTGGGTTCTAGACTCTTGAGTCTTTTCCTTCTTGGAGTTTTCACTTATTACAAAAAATGACTTATAAATAACTTAATGTTGTTAATCACAATGAGGAAAATAGTTAAACTTTAGAAAGGGATGGACAGCAATAGTCATGGCATACAGTAGTCAGAAAAGATCTCTTTGAGGCCTGGTATATTTAGCAAGTGAGCCATATAAATATCTGGGAAAGAATCTTCAAGAGAAAAATACATAAAGTCACTGAGTTAGAAGTATGCTTGACCTATTGGATGCAAAGCTAGTAGGCCAGTGTGTCTGTTGCTAAGTGACACAGTAAAGAATAGGAAAGAAGGGTGGTGCCTGTGGCTCAAAGGAGTGGGGTCCCGGCCCCAAATACCGGAGGTGGCGGGTTCAAACCCAGCCCCAGTTTTTTTTTTTTTTGAGACAGAGTCTCAAGCTGTCACCCTGGATAAAGTGCTGTGACATCACAGCTCACAGCAACCTCCAATTCCTGGGCTCAAGCGAGTCTCTTGCCTCTGCCTCCAAAATAGCTGGGACTACAGGCGCCCACCACAACGCCCGGTTATTTTTGTTTGGGTTGCAGCCGTCATTGTTGGTTGGCGGGCCCAGGCTGGATTTGAACCCGCCAGCTCAGATGTACGTGTCTGGCGCCTTAGCCCGCTGAGCCACAGGCGCCGAGCCACCCAGGCCCAGTTTTACCCAAAAATTGTTAAAAAAAATAATAATAGGAAAGAAGGTAAGATATCTCAGGAATGAATCAGGTAGGAATTTTGGGTATTCTACTGGGTGTAAAGTAAATTTTTTTTCAAAATTTAGAGCTACTCCAAATGTCTTCTCTACTCATAATTTTCTTAAGAGCACTAACAGATATATATTATCATTCTTGGTTCATGGTCTCTCATTCCATAATAGTTACTATTATTCAAAAAGAATCATAGATTAGGGTTATGGATTTAGGCTTGCAAAGGAAACCAAAGGTGTGATTAGACAACTTTTTGGTTCCTGCACAGGGTAGGTGAGTAGGTTTAAAAACTTTGGGTTCAATAACTTACTCCCTTTTACTGCCAGTCTCATTATCTAGTCTGTGATTAAATACCTTTTTTCAGAAGACAGGTCATCATTCCCCAGGGTCTTTTATTGCATTTTAGGATGTTTGTACACCTAATAGAGAGTAAAGTATTCAAATATCGCACAAGTGTCCCTATGAATTTTAGTTAATTTTCATGATGCTTTTAATTTTGTAAATTAATTTTTAATGTTGAGGACACAATCATTTTTATATTTTTCAGACACAGAGTCTCACTTTGTCACCCTGGGTAGAATGCCGTGGTGTCACACACCTCACAGCAACCTCCAGCTCTTGGGTTTAGCTGATTCTCTTGCCTCAGCCTCCCAAGTAGCACTAACTACTACAGGCGCCCACCACAAAATCTGGCTTTTTTTGTTGTTGTTGTTGCAGTTTGGCTGGGGCCGGGTTCGAACCCGCCACCCTCAGCATATAGTGTTGGCGCCCTACTCATTGAGCCATGGGTGCCGCCGACACAATCATGTTTTTATTTTATATTTCCTTTTGTCTTTCAATGTTTCTGAAAACAGATGTAACAGTCACTGACATTGCTCATGTTTATTTTCAGGTTTTTCGGACTTGTAATATAAATATGTTTTCTAGTTCTCTGTAGTTGGGTGAGGCCGGGTTTTACCCACGAATGAAGAGCTGACGTAACGTACATCACAACCAGTTCAATCCTTTAATTGCCAGTACAAGACCTTATAACACTTGCTTTCTCTCTGCAGTGACTGGAAATACTCTAGATGGTGTCTGTTTCATCAGGTTGGGTCCCCGAACGACCACAGTGAAGAAAGTCCCCTTGCTGATCACAATTCAATTTGTTTATATGAGCAAATTGTTTAAGGTGTTGAAACTTAGTAACCTTATCTAGACCAAATGGTATAGATTGCACTTAATATTGTTAAGTGACTACTAATACATTTCAACAGCGGTCTTTAGCCTGCATATTATATCAGTAAATCTCTAAACCAAAAGCAGGTTATCCCATTAAACATCTTTAGTGCGTAGTCCCTAGGACATAATCATTACTCAACAATTGTTTATTGAACAATAGAATGAATATAACTATTCGTCTAACAGGAGTCTATTTAGACTTATTGCCTCAATTTTTCAAGGGCCATTGAGTAATAATGGCTTATTTCCTTAAAAATCATGTAAGAATCCAGTTACTAAGTTGTTAAATTTCCAATGGGAAAAAAATAGCACCATACAAGCAATAAAGAAATATCTCATTTATATCACACACATGCATGAAGACACACATCCACACACACATAGTATATATATTTACAATGTATTTGGAACCCTAGTTACATGGTGGGATTTGGGACATAAGTCCAAAAGGGAAAGCCCAAATAAACAACTTAGAACAAATCAGACATACTATGTTTTTATTATAGTTGTACCTGTTTCTTGTATACATAGTATAACTATATATATACACACACACACATATTTTATACTCTATTTGCAACTTTCTCTTCTAATCTTCTAAACTTACCCTGTATGAGAGCTATCTTTACAACATAATAAGCCTATATATAGTATGAATTTTAAAGGCTGTATTATATTGCATTAAATATATTTACCCTAAGTTTTACTACTCCTATAATGGTGAATATTCAGGTTTATCAAAACTATCACTCTGAAAAAAAAGCATTTTAACTATTTCGGTTCACTCATCAGATTATTGCCCTTAAATACATTTCTTTAGGTACAAAATGGCTTCTAAGATTTTGCATATGTAAATTTTATCATACACTGAAAACAACTTCCGAAATACAGTATCAAATTATTCTGTCATTACTTCTCTTAATTTTTGAGACTTCCTGTTCCCTTATGCTCTGGAAAATTATCAGTATTATCAGCATTTCAATCTGCATGTCTGGTAGGTAAAAATGATTTCTTTGTTTTATGTATCTTTCATTACTAAGCAGGTACCATGTCATTTTACATACTTACTAATGTACTGAACTTTTATCATTTTCTGACTCATGTTCTTTATTAATTTTCTTATTGAAGTGTTCTGATTTTACTTACTGATTTGCCAGAGTTATGTGTGTGTGTATATATATACATATATATGAAGTCTAGTGATATTTTATATGTTATGTTACAGATAGTTTCTCTAATTTATTATTTTTCTTCATGGTTTTTCTTGAATGCATTCTACCTAACACATTGCCTTGCTAATTACCTTCACTTATTCAACAAATAACTGCTATAATCATAGACTGAACCAATATAAATGGTAATTTTTTTTTTCCTTTTTGCAGAGACAGTTTCACTTTATCACCCTCAGTAGAGTGCCGTGGCATCACCCAGCTCACGCAACCTCCAACTCCTGGGCTTAGGCGATTCTCTTGCCTCAGCCTCCTGAGTAACTGGGACTACAGGTGCCCGCCACAATGCCCGACTATTTTTTTTGTTTTGCAGTTTGGCTGAGGCTGGGTTTGAACCTGCCACCTTTGGTATATGGGGCCAGCACCCTACTCCATGAGCCACAGGCACCGCCCATAAATGGTGAAATTTTTAAGTGCTTATAGATATTTTATTTCACATTCATTCCTAGCTTCTAGATTAAGCGGGCATTGAGCAATCAGTTAATTAATGGCAACAATATAGTGCTTCTGGCATACTTGGAGTTCTATTTTTTAGACTGTTTGAGGTGCCAAACAGTCAAAATGTCTTTAATCACACAGCACACACAAAATTTAAATGATGAAACGGAAGTAGAAGAATCCATGGGAGCATCTTATTTCTAATTTCATTAATGATCCAAATTTCCTCTTGCTTTTTGAGGTATTATAAAGTAAATTTTAATGTTTCAGAAAGAGAACTACCTATCTCAGGAAGCAGATAATTGCCACTGACCCACAATATAGAAATTTCTAATTAAAGAACTCTTTTTATAATCCTAATCTTTTAGCCAAAAATTTCCTAGGGACATGTTATAATGAAGATAAAATGTACTCGGATTTTAAATTAACCAATGATCCCAGAGAAACCTAATAAACATTTTCACAAATGCTCATATAAGTAAATTTTATTGTGAAGTCATTCTATTGTTATATATAGCTCTCATCATTGGTATCATTACACTCCAAATTACTGAACTAATACAAATAAATATTTAAAATGCTAATCTACCAAATCTAGATTCAATATAGGTAAAAACGGACAGTGGCTTTCTCTAGCTGAATGTGCAGGCCTATGATCCAGAAATAAGGAATCAAATAATAATACTATCATCTTATTAACCATTTCAATGATAGTTTCTTTCTCAAAAGATTTAACTCATAGCATTTTAATAATTAACAAATTGATGACTGCATTCTTATCAAAGCTAATTATGTAAAAAATACTTTGTGAACATCACTTATATGATTTTACAATCACTTGAAAGTTATTCCTATGAAATAAGATATCCCTTCAAAAGAATTTACCTTTTTCTTTATACTTACAAGTTTAAGGGGGTAAAGTATTAGTGAAAATTTTTAAAAAATTGCCAGTAGATTTGAAACTCATCAATACTGGATTTACCCAATTACATTACAAAAGCCCCTATGTTGCTCTGAAAGTTTGGTAAGTTTATGTTGATTATCTAAGCATTATTCCACTTTTGCAATCATATTATTTGTAGACAAAGACCATAATCAGGTCTCTTTGCCTACTTGCCATGGCAATGAAGGCCCGTTCGCTGTTCATTGCAAATGTATCCTGCTTTGTAAACTTTCTTACTCTGTAAATCTTTCTCTTCCTCGATAAACTTTAAAATAAATGCATAATATTTAAGAATATGTGTTAATGAAATTTTATATCAGAGATCACCATTACACATGGACAGCTTCTAATTATAAATGTTAGAAATATATCTGTGTAAAATGAGTTTTCAATCAAGGTTGACATACATCACAATTTTGATATAACCACACTTTGAGTATGGTGTCACTAAAAGACAAGGTTAATGACTTTAATTAAAGAGCAATAATTAAAAATAAAATACTTTTTAAAATACAAAATAAATAAAAATTAATACAAAATAGAAAATCAAAGTACTTAATGAATCTAGAAACTAAAAGTTGTACAGAAAATGAGACAGTATGGTAAATTAGCTTAAAATCACTGTAATCCTAAAGAAATAATATTTAGCAAAATTTAGGTTATCAGATCCAGATCCAATATTTCTACTATCACCTTCGTTACATGATATATTGTCTCTGAAATATAGTTTCTTCATCTGTAAAATTAGTAGTATGAAGTGTGCCTCATCTACTTAATACTTATTAAATAATGTAAGTTCTTCTCAAGTGTCTATATAATGATATTTGTGTTGGAAAGCAATCGATTGACTATGGCAGAGCCTACTCTGTGATGCATATGGGCAAAAACATTCTCAAATTTCTTAATCAGGAGCCTAGAGATTTTAAGATATGTATAAGCTTACTTAAAAATGAGCAGTCACCAATCAGTAGAGTGCAATTTATTGAACACCTGTCAGGCACCATGCTAACTACTTTTCTTAATTGATCCCTGTTCCTCATAAAAATCTTGTAAATTCTGACAGATTGTATTTAAGATGGATACAATAATGTGTTTTATATCCTGCATACTCTTCTTACCATGTTAACACTGACACTTCTCCATAAAGAGCTGGGCTTACATTTCAACCTCTTGGATATATGCGGAACTGTGACCATGGTAGAAGTTTTACTATGTCTTCTAAGACTGTATCACAAAGCAAAAAAAGTTTCTGCTTGATACTCTGAATCACTTGCTCTCAGAATCCAGCCAGCATTTTTTGCAGGGACTGCAGATGACATGGAGAAGTCGTATACAAGTCGTCCACCCCAGCTGGAGTCCCAGCATTAGCCACCATAGACACGTGAGGGAAGAAACCGTCACAATGACTTCAGCCTCAGTTTCAGCTACTGTCTTACTTTAACTGCATGGGAATCCTTGAGCCTTGTTGAACCCCAGAATCAAAAGGTATAATGACAAAAATGTGTAGCTTTTATAAGCTTCTAAATTTTCAGGTGATCTGTGTGACAATAGTAACTGGAGAACAAGATAAACATGTTTGCTTTGCACAGGTGAGCTAATCACTACACAGGTACAGCGTGAGACTAAAAATTGAATCCCATAGCAAATAGGAAGATGAATTAGAATTTAAACACACATTCTTTTGACTTGCAGAAAAGGTATTAAAACAATTTTAGAGGGAAAGATATTCTTTCAGAGATCAAAAACAAGCTAACAGAAACATACTGCATTGACCCTGCATAAAGAGATTTAAACAATCATTAATGATTACAAATAAGCCACCTAACCGGTTTCAACATTTGTAAGACAAACAGATTAGCTCGATTGCATCCAGTAATTCCTTCAACCTTTATAGGCCATGAAACCCTACAAAATGTAATAAACATAAGTAAAATGAGTTCTTTAAGAATCCTTATATTCTATGTTAACCAGATTGATGAAAGTATTTCAAATTGTACATAAAACCAACACGCTGTACCCCATAATTGCATTAATGCACACAGCTATGATTTAATAATAATAAAAAAAGAAATCCTTGTTTTACAAAAATTGGATCCATTGTTATACTATCCACGGCTGCACTTCTGGAGCTATCTCCAATATCAAGAGACATTTTCTAGGATGATTGGTTAAATTATGTATCATTCCTTCTGAGTATCTTTGCCAAATGTAAAATAGACTTTCAACCTACATTTTTGGATTTAGGTGATTTTTAAAGTTATAGCATGATTTGTAAGTACAGTGCCAAAGGCAGGAATGTTGACCTGTATTATTATAAGTATTTCTTCACGGTGAAACACGTATTGAGTGCCTCATAAGTAAGAAGGTGAATGAGGGCTTTTCTCACATACACTGTGTGTTCATTATTTAGCTGCCATATAAAGTTAAAATGACCTCCACTTTAGAGATGAGAAAACAGTCATATAAGGAAAATATATTCAATCTCCACACATGGACTGGTTTCCTTTCATAGTTGAGTTTTCATCTCAAGTACCACTGAATATCTTAGCTATAGAACATTCTTTAATCTTCCATTGAAAATACCCCATTTGATTTTAGATACATGTAAACAAATGCGATAGGATAAATCAGAGAACAAAACAGGAATTGACATGCATGACAGAAAAGTCCCTGTTCATATGGAATTATCCCTTATACCTCAAGTAAAAAAGTCACATCCCCATACTATCCAAACATTTTCATTTAGCCTCTGTTTTCTAATCTGTAAGATGGAGTTGCATCTTCATAGTGTTGTTTTAAAAATCATAAATATAAATTACACACTATACATTTAATACATGTTGTAAATTCAGATGTACCTGTATAATAAATGATGTCTTTTGATAATATTTTCATAAAATTTTGGTATGTAATGAGGCTTTCTCTTAAGTCAGTCTTTTTTTTCCTTGGAGGAATACTGCACTGTGCTTTCTGTAATTATTACCAGAAACTCGTTAATTTTTAATACAATACAGTAATATGATTATAATATTTTAAGTATTTAAAATGAGTTTAACTCTTTTGGCAGTCCTATTTTATAATTAGAAATCAATAAGAATATTTGAAATATTAACTATATTTTTATTTAGAATTATTGCAGAATTTACTGTTTCTCTTAGGTAATGAGGTATGGCCTTTTATTCAGTGTAAAGTTACACTGAACCACTTTTATAAGCCTCTACATTTTTGGACAATGAGTAGAAGAATATTTCTTGAATCTTAACATTATTTTTTAAAATTTAGCCCTTGTTTGTTTCCTTAAAAATGTTTCTAAGAAGTTATAGTCGTTTGATTTTCATTTTAAAATATTTTGTTATCTTTTCTAATCTATAAATTAAGCATTATGAAGGCAGATAGCATTTCCATCTTGTTCACTGAAATAACTTCAGAACCTAGTAGTTGATATTACCTAGTCTGGGTTTAACACTTACTGGTTGAGTGAAAATGTAAAATATATGCCTATAATGTCCATATGGCTGATTTGAAGTCTGATTTTAAATAGAATATTGTGTTTGAAATTAAAAATTTCTCAAACTCCTATGTCAGGTTTGTATTTTTGCCCTTTGTCCAAACATTAACAGAAATAAAGAGAAATATACAACAATATGAGAAGACTTTAACATCATCGTTTCAATAATGAACATAACAACCACACAGAAGACCAACATGTAAGTAACAGACTTAACACTATAGACCAATTGAACCTAACACCTTGACACCTACAAAATATACATTCTTCAAGCCAACACAGGCCATTATCCATGGTAGATTATATGTTAGGTAAAAAAAAAATAATTCTTAACAAAACCAAAAAAAGATTGGAATCTTACCAAGTGTCTTTTCCAGCCACAATAGAATAAAATTTGATAAACAGAAGGAAAATTGGACAATTCACAAATATGTGGAAAATAAATAGTATACTTTCCAGCAAATCATGGGTCAAAGAAAAAAGGGAGTAAGAAAATCACTTAAGGCAAATGAAAACAGAAATACAAATACCAAAACTTATGGATGCAGCAAAAAGCATATTAAGAGACAGGCTTAGAGAGAGAAACTCCCACATTATAAAAGAAGAAAGATCTCAAATTAATGACCTAACTTCATAAAGAATTAGAAAAAGAAAAAACTAAGCCCAGTGTTAGCAAGTTAGTAGAAGGAAGGATCTAACAAAAATCAGAGTATAAATGAATGAAAGAGCCTAGAAAAGAAAAAAAAAAGATATCAGAGAAACTAAGGCTCATTTGTTTCAAAAGATAAACAATAATCAACCAGCCCTATCTAAACCGAGTGGAAAAAAGAAGACTCAAATAAAATCAGAAATGAAAGAGGCAACATTACAACTGATGCTATAGAAATAAAGAGGATCCTAAGAGACCACTACAAACAATTATATTCCAAAAAACTGGATGGTTGATAAAAATTATAAATTCCTAAAAACATAAAACTTACCAAGCCTAATCAAGAAGTAGAAAACCTGAATAGACCAAGTAAGGAGAGTGAAATCAGCAATTAAAAACCTGCCACTAAATAAAATCCCAAGACCATTTCATATGTGATGTCTCCCAAACATTTACACATTAGTTAATATTAAGCCTTTTCAAACTCTTCTTAAAAAGAAAAACTGAAGAA
This sequence comes from Arctocebus calabarensis, assembly GCA_963573935.1. Classification (NCBI taxonomy): domain Eukaryota; kingdom Metazoa; phylum Chordata; class Mammalia; order Primates; family Lorisidae; genus Arctocebus; species Arctocebus calabarensis. Next base: position 28,103 of record CAUYON010091852.1, read on the forward strand.
GAAACACTTCCAAACTCATTTTATGAGGCTTGCATTAGTCTGATACCTAAAGCCAGAAAAGGTCATCACAAGAAAGCTACAAGCCAATATCTCTGATGAATATAGAAGCCAAATCCTCAACAAAATACAGTAGAGCCTCTAAGTTGACCACCCAAGGGACTATGACAAACTGGTCAACATATGGAGGTGGTCAACATAAGGAACTAGGCCTGCTGTACTAATACATACATGTGATAAATGTCCAGTCTATGAAAATTAGGTCAACTTAAGGAGGGAGTCAACTATAGAGGCTTTGCTATACTAACAAACTTTAATAGCACTTTTAAAAGGACCATACACCATAACCTAATAGGATTCATCCCTCAATGTAAAGACAATTTAACATATGAAAATAAAAATCAGTGACATATACATTAGCAGAATAAATGACCAAAAACATATGATCTTCCTAATACATGCTTTAAAAGTATTTGACAAAATCCAACACCACTTTATTATTAAAAATAACACAAAAAGAAACGACTCAACAAATAGGAATAGAAGGAAATTGCCTCAACATAATAAATGCCATATATGAGAAAATCACAGTTAATATCATACTCAGTAATGACAAGCTGTGAAAGTCTTGCTTCAGATTAGGAACAAGGCAAATATGCATTCCTGCCACTTTAAAACAGTACTGAAAGTCTTAGAGTAATTCAGCAAGGAAAACAAACAAAGGCATAAAGGCAGAAGTAATATCACTCATGATCTCATAAGTAGAAAACTCGACTCTTCATTAAAAAATGAGAACAATTAGGAAAGTTGCAGCCTAAAAAAAAAAAATCAATACACAAAAATCATCTTACTTTCTATACACTAATAATGAATTGTCTGAAGAAGAAATTAGAAAAGTAATCTCATTCAGAATAGTACCCCAAAAAATGTAATAAACTTAAGGATGTCAAAAATTGTACATTGACGACTATAAAACATTGATGAACTAATGGAAAGACATCCCACATTCCTGGGTTAGAGGATTTAAAGTTGTTAAAATATGTATCTATACTACCCAAAATAATGTACAGATCAAATGTAATCCATATCGAAATCCAAATAGCATCTTTATATAAATAGAAAAAGTGTCTAAAATTCCTATAGAACCACAAACAATCCAAAAAGGCCAAAGTAACCTTGAGAAAGACCCAAACTGACTGGAGGCATCCACACTTGCTGATTTCAAAATGTATTACAAAGCTACAGTAACTTAAACCAAGTGATATTGGCATGGAAACAGACATATACACCAATGGAGCAGAACAGAGAGCCCAGAAATAAATCCAGACATGTATCATTAACTGATCTTCAATAAGGATGCCAATAATACATACTGGAGAAATGAAACAATCTCTTCACCAAATGCTTTGGGAATAGCTGGATATCTACTTGTGAAAGAAGCAAATTTGATACTTATCTTACATAAAAGTCATCCCCAAAGGCATAAAAAGACTTAAATATAGGATATGAATCTGTAAAGCTCCTAGAAAAGAATGTAGAGAAAATCTTTGTGACATTCATCCTGACAATTATTACATGGATATGACATCAAAAGCAGAAGCAACAAAAGTAAAAATAGACAAGTTGGATTACATAAAACTATAAATGCTTCTCAGAAATGGAAACAATCAACAGCATGAAAAGGCAACCTGTGGGAGAAAATATTTCTAAATCATATCTTATAACATGTTAATTTCCAAAATACATCAGAAACTTCTACAACCCAACAGGAAAATATCTAAGGACTCATTTAAAAATGGGCTAAGGACATGAATGGCATTTTTCCAAGTATGCAAAAAGATGTTCAATGTGTCTCCAATATTAAAATTCTACTCAGAAGTCTTCAGCATCCCGATCTATAGAGTTGAGTTTAAACCTGACAATTCTATTTCTAGGTCACTTGTTCAATGTTCAAGCACATCAGAGAGCATACAGGCTTCCTCGAAGCAGATCAATGATGCTTTTAATCTAGGCAATGCTCCCCACCGGCTGACTTTGTGTCCTCCTCTTGCCAATTCTTTTGTACATTCTGTGTTCAGTTTGAGGGACAAGTTGTTTTGGGAGGGGCCAATGGCAGAGCAAAAACCCTCTTCTCCTCCTCTCTCCCAATACCGGATCACTGGACACAAAAACAGTTAGATGTTTTTCTTTTTTTCCCCTGATTCATAAGGAAGTATCACTATGTTCCACTTTGCATGGTGCCGACATTGTTTCTCACCAAATTTAGAGCTAAAGGGCACATCTTTTCTTTCAAAACTTTTCTTCAGTATACATAAAACTCAGAATACTGTCAAACTCTACACAGGTTGTGAGTTTGTCTATAAATCAGTTTACAACTCAGACTGTATCTTCCCATAGAAATGCTGATAAAAACAGAATAAGGACTTCAGAATAGACCAAATCTCATCTCACCTCTGATGTACAGTATTTAAAGTACTTACCAGGATATCATTTGCCATTTTCTTGAAAACCAAGAAAGAGCCTGTACTGTGGCATGTCATTTATATAATTTATGCCACTTAACTTTCCTAATAGATGTATAAATTACATATAATTCCCATAATACACATGAGGACACTGAGGCCCAATAAATGAAGGAAACTTGCTCAATATTGCATACCTAGAAAGTGGCAAAGCTAGAAGATGAACCTAGATCACTTTGATGTCATAATTCATACTACCTCCTCTTTGCTGAACTAATACTCTTCCTTCTGAAAAACTGGTGCTCCTCTAAGTGAAGGTAGTTTCAATTTAGGGCTTCAAAAATGCATGCTTCCTATTAGGGCTGAGTACATTGGATACTTTTTCTTCCATTCTTGAGATACTTTGCTAAGAAGAACATGTTCCAGCTCCATCCATGTAAACAGAAAAGAGTAATATGAAGCCAATTTATAGCTTTCATATGAAGGCTAAAACCCAATTATAGCATAGGAATACAGGGAAAGGGGAAAGGGAGGGGAGGGGAGGGGGGAGTATGGGTGGAGGGAGGGCAATTAGTGGGATCACATCTACAGTGCATCTTAGTAGGGTACTGGTGAAACTTATTAAATGTAGAGTATCAATGTCTTTATATAGTGATCAAGAAAATGCCATGAAGGCTATCTGTAACAGTACGATCAAAACATTTCTGAATGTATATGAATCGTGCCCTATGATTGCA
>CAUYON010091853.1:0-15974 GCA_963573935.1 Arctocebus calabarensis
CTTCAATGTTAGAAATTCTTATTTCTGCTTGCTCCATTCTGTTGTTGAGGGATTCTACTGTGTTTCTCAGATCTTTGATGGCTGCAACTTCTTGTCTCAATGTGTCAAAATCTTTGGTCATTTTGTCTTTGAATTCGCTGAATTCTTGAGACATCTTTTGGATTATTGCTTGAAATTCTAGTTGCATTTTTTCCTCCATTCTGTTGATCTTATTTGCTATCTAGATTCTGAATTCAATTTCTCACATCTCAGCCATTTGTTTATGCATGGGATCTTCTTAGGTGTCTGCCTTATCATTCCTTGGGGGAGTTGATCTACTCTGATTATTCATATTGCCAGAGTTTTTCCATTGATTCCACACCATGATTGTTTTTCGCTGTTGCCTCTGGACGTCCTCGGAGTTGGGGAGGCGTCTCTCCAAGATTAGATCCAGGCCAGAACTCTCTGTTTTTGGTGGATATTTGTAGGAAGCGACCCTGTGTAGCTCCTCTGGAGCTGCCCCAGCCAGGGTGTTGTAGCTGTGGGAGGTGCTCCAGAATGGAGTGTGTCAGACACTGATCCAGCAGCAGGGCTAGGGATGTGCACATGGTTTTGACAATGCTTGGCTCCCACTGGCTTTGGCAAGGAGAGTGGGTTGCTCCAGCAGTCTGGTCGGGCAGAGAGCTCCATACAGAGGTTGGGAGGGCATCCGAGGGAGGGTGCAGTGTTGTGCGACTTCCCAAGTCCCTGGCCAGATGGACAGGGCCAGTGAGGAAGCAGGGAGGGCACTGGAAGGAGGACACCGGTAGTGTGGCTACCAGAGTCCCTGGCTGGAACATCCCTGGCCAAAGCAGTCTTGGGGGTCCTGGCAATATGGCCCGTGACAGAATCCCATGCGTTTGCTGGAGTCCCTGGAGTGAAGCAGGCCTAAGTGCTGAGGCTTCGCAGCTTGCAGCAGGGTTGCTCATGCCCCCTGGTGTCCCTTGAGTAGGGTGAGCCTGAGTGCCTAGGTGGCGTGGCCTGTGGTGGGGTTACTTATGCCCACTGATAACACTGGCTGGGGGCAGGCCTGGGTGCTAAGGTGGCACGGCACATGGCAGGTCACTCACACTTGCCTGTCCCTGGAGTGAGGCAGACTGGATGCCATGGTGGTGTAGCCTGGGGCTGGGTCTCTCACACCCGCTAGTGTCCCTGGAGTTGGGGGGGCCTGGGTACTGAGATGGCATGCCCCTTGGCAGGGTTGCTCACACCCGCCCGTGTCCCTGGAGGTGCATGGGGCTGGGTGCCTAGGCAGCTACGGTCCGCAGGGGGGTCGTGCAGTGGGGTTCCTGGCTGTAGCTGGCTTTTGGGGAGGGGGAGGCTTGGTGCATCCCCAGAGTCTTTTGCCAGGTGAGGCACTTGGTCTAGCAGACAGAGAGGGGAGGTGCTGCTCAAGAACCTCCTCCCACAGTCTCAGCAGGGGTTAGGCTTCTTGTTCATCATGTAAGGGGGGAAGAGTGTACTGGACATTCAGAATGGCTGGGAAAACTTTAGTTCAATTTTTCTGCCCTAGTGAGAGAGTGTTCAGAGTCACAGCAGGGTCCCTCCAGGAGAGTAATTCCCACTTTCCACAGCACTCTCCCGTGGAGTGAGACAAGAGGTCCACAGTTCACTGTTTGTCTATAGAAAACTCGCAGGAGTAAACACAGAGAAAAAAGGAAGGAAAGGAAACAGAAAGCAAAAATGACCACAGCTTTCTTGGGGGAGGGGAGGGATACTTTTCCTTTCAGATGAATTTTGTACCTGAAGCACTTGCATTCTTGGAGTTGCAGCTTGCCTAAGCAGAGGTGACCTATAGTCATCACTTCTGTCTCGGCTGGGGTCCCATGCTTCAGCTCAATTGGGCATTTTCTGGACACTATCCTTCCCCTTGGTCAGGAGCCTCTCTTGGAGCTGCTTCCAGTCAGAAGGGACATATTCTTAATTAATTTATTTAGGTATGATATGATCTGAAAAGTAAGGTTACTCCAGACCTAAACATAAGTTCAGTTAAGAAATGAGTATAAATGTGATGGATGTGTTACTTAGTTCAATGTAAGCATTTCACATTGTATATCGAAGCAGTACCCTGAACCCCATTAATGCATCAATGTACAAAGTTATGATTTAATAAAATATTTTTAAAAAACAAACAGTAAATGTAAAATTGCAAATAATTCCACAGTGCTTTGCAAACATCCTTCATTGTTGATTCTCTTAAGTAATTTTATAATTTAGATGTTAGTCAATTTTTAGAAAAATATTTTGATTCTCTTGTCTTATTTACTTGAACATACATCTGTACTTGATAAGTCCACAAGTTTGATTTTGAAAGGATGAGTTCTGGCTCCTGCAATAGTTGATACATAGTTAAATGTTGAATTTACAATTTTTTTTGCATATTTTTAGTGCATTCTCAAATAACTTAATCCAAAATAAACATTGGAGAGGGGCAGAGCAAGATTAGAAAGGGAAACTGCTAGTGATTGTCCCTCCATGCGAACACAAATTCAATAACTCTCCATTTAAGCAAGCACTTTCAGAAGAATCCAACTCAGGAGCGCAACCATACTACTTGGTTTTAACATTATATTAAGGAAAGAGACACCGAAGGCAATCTCACGTTGCTTTTGTTACCTCTTCCCTAGTCCTTGGCTGGACTTACCAGCATGCTAAGTGGATAGGGAATCTCTGTGCCCAGGGGAGGGAGAGAGAAGTGATTATGGGAATTTATACTGAAACTCAGGGATACCTGTACAGGGGAACACAGGACAGGGCAGAATTCTGCTGGTGCCCTTGAAGGAATTATTTAGATGAGTCCATACAGAGGGAACACTTCTGCCACAAAACCTGAGACCTAGCCCCACCACAAGCTTACAAAAAAGCAGTTTCAGTTCTGGATTAAATGCATAAGGTGGTCAGACCACAAAGGCAGCAGGACTTGGACAATTTTTGCAGATGTGCTGGCTCGAAGCAAGTGGCCTTGGTGTGCACGTGACCCAATGAGACAGAGCGATAACAGCAGTGGTGGCCAAGACCATGCCTGTGTCACACTCTTTCCAACTACAGGGAGTACAGTGGAGGGAGATTTTTTTACTTGGGGAAAGGAAATGGTGGAGTTCAGAGGACTTCGTTTTGCAACTTATGCACCAATTTAGCCATGGTAAAATAAAGTACCAAAAAGGATACTGAAGCCCCTGAGTCCATGCCTTGGATCCTAGAAGGCATTTCTAGAGCCACCCTGGGCTGCAGAAAACCTGCTTCCCTAAAGGGAAGGATGCAGTCCTGATGGGGGTCATCACCTACTGACTAAAGAGCTACTGGGCTTTGAATAAACATCAAAGTTAGCCATGGGATAGTTACCTCTAGCTTTAGGTGAGACTGGGCTGACTTCAGGTGTGACCTGGTACTCATGGCTATACAGACGCCAATCCTCCCCAACACCAGCAAGGCAGCACAGAAAGTGAATGACTTTGCCTGGGAAACCAAGGGATTCTCACTCTTCCTACCCCAGGCCACCAAGGAGAGCCACCAAAGTCTATAAGAGTTATAACAGTACTAATCTCTGAGCACCGTCAGCGCTGATATGGTTTAGTGACCAAACATTTAGATCATAACATTCATTTCCATCTGACTATCTACTGACCCTTCTTGAAAAGGACGGGTTTAAATAACTACAGACTAGAAAGATTAAAATAAAAATGTACGGTGGTGCCTGTGGCTCAGTAAGTAGGACACCGACCCCAAATACTGAGGGTGGTGGGTTCAAACTCAGCTCTGGCCAAACTGCAACAAAGAAATAACTGGGTATTTTGGTGGGCACCTGTAGTCCCAGCTACTCGGGAGGCTGAGGCTAGAGAATCACCTAAGCCCAAGAGCTGGAGGTTGCTGTGAGCTGTGATGCCAAAGCACTCTGCCAAGGGTGACAAAGAGAGACTCTGCCTCTAAAAATAAAATAAATTAAAATAAAAATGTAAATTTTCAATGACCAAACATTGATGAATATCCATAGGCATCTAGAACACTCAGGCAAATATGATCTCACCAAACTAAATAAGGTATTTGTGACCAGTTCTTTACTAAAGGAAGTATGTGACCTTTCAGACACAGAATTAAAACTAGCTGTCCTGAAGAAGTTCAACAATGAACAAACTTCAAGACAACATACGGAAGGAATTCATAAGCCTATGAGAAAAATTTAGCAAAGAGATTGAATTAATTTTAAAAAGTCAGGCAAAAAGTCTGAAGCTTAAGAAATCAATTGATAAATTCAGAAATGCATCAGAGTCTCTCAACAGCAGAATTGACCCAGAAAGAGAAATAATTAGTGAACTTGAGGACAAGCTATTTGAAAACATATACTCAGAACAGGAAAAAAGAAAGAAAAAAAACCTAAAATAAAAACAGAATGAAGCATACCTATAAAACCTAGAAAATAGCCCCAAAAGTTATCTAAAATTTAAAATTTATTGGCCTCAAAGAAGAGGGAGAGGGAGGGAAAGAGAGAGAGAGAGAGAGAGAGAGAGAGAGAGAAGAGAGAGAGAGGAAATAGAGTAGAAAGTTTAGACAAAAAAATAATTAGAGAACTTTCTAAACCACTAGAGAAGGATATCAATATACAGATACTAGAAGGTCATAGAACACCAAGTAGACTTAAATCCAAATAAGACTACCTGAAGTCATTTAACAATAAATATCCCAAAAGTCATGGATAAATAAAAGGTCCTAAGGAAGCAAGAAAAAAGAAAAAAAATAATAACATATAAATGAGCTCCATCATGTCTGGGTACAGAATTATTTATGGAAACCTTATGGGCTAGGAAAGAGTAGCATAATATATTCAAAGCACTGAAGGAAGAAAACCATACCCTAGAATAATATATTCTATAAAAATGTCCTTCAAACACGAAGGAGAAATAATTTCCCACACAAATAATGCTGAGGAACTTCATCAACACCAAACCTATGTTACAAGGAATGCTAAAAGGAATTCTTCAATCTGTAAAATAAAGATGTTAATGACCAATAAGAAAACATTTGAAGGTATACAACTCACTGGTTACAGTAAGAACAGAATACTCTATCAATGTAACTATTGTATATAAATCACTGTTGTCTTAAGTAGAAACACTAAAAGACAAATCTATCAAAAATAGATTATAACAATTTTTGAAAAAATACATTATATAAAGATGCACATGTGGATATGGGGAGAAAAGAACACTTGCACACTGTTGATGGGACTGTACACTTCTATGGAAAGTAGAATGGAGATACTTCAAACAACTAAAAGTTAACCAATCATTTGATCTAGTAATCCCATTGGTAGGTATTCACCCAAAGGAAAAAAAGCCATTTTATCAAAAGAGCACATACACTTGAAAGGTATGTTTGTTTGTTTAGCATGCCATGGCCTCAGCCTGGCTCACAGCAACCTCAAACTCCTGGGCTTAAGCAATCCTTCTGCTTCAGCCTTCCCAGTAGCTGGGACTCTTAGGTGCATGCCACCACATCTGGCTAAATTTTCTATTTTTAGTAGAGATGATGTGTTGCTTTGCTCAGCCTCATCTTAAATTCCTCACTTCAAATGATCCTGCCTCCTCAGCCTCCCAGAGAGCTAGGATTATGAGTCACTGCACACAGACTAGAAGAATGTTTATTGTCGCAATCACAATGATGTGGAATCAACCAAAGTGCCCACCAATCTGTGAATATATTAACAAAATGTGGTATATGTATAAAAAGGAGTACTACTCAATTATAAAATAGTGATGAATGAATACCTTTTTTAACAACCTAGATGGAACTGGAGACCATTTTTCTAAGTGAAATATTGTAGGAATGGAAAACTAAACACCACAGGTGCTTAATACTACATTGGAACTAATGGATTAACACCCATGTGCACATCTGGAGCACAACTCAACAGAAAGCAAGCAGGAGTGGGCAGGAGGGGAGGGGGAAATTCACTGTCCCCTAATGGGACAATGCTCACTGCCTGGGAGATGGGCACACTTATAACTTTGACTTAAACAGTACAAAAGCAATTCATGAAACAAAAACATATGTACCCCAATAATATTATAAAATTCAAAAAAGTCACAAGAAAAAAATGTATCAAATTGACAAAAGGTAAAAAAGTAGGGTGGTATAGAGTTAAAGGGTAGAACTTATGTGAGATTTCTCTTTGCTTGTTTATTTTTAAGCAGAATTGTCATACGTTTAAAATAATTGGTTATCGAATATTTTTTGGAAACCTCATGGTAATGAGATAATGTCAAATCAAAAACATCTATAAGAGACATAGAAAAGATAAAAAGCAAGACACACACCAATTGGTTAAAATATACCAATAAAGAAAAAAATTTGAATGAAAATTAAGAGGAAGTAAGAAAGAAAGAGATGACAAGATAAACAAACTGAATAATAACATGACAGTAGTAAGTTTTTACCTGTCAGTGATCATAATGAAGGTAAATAGACTAAACTCTCTAGTCAAATGACACAGAATATCTGAATGGATAAAAAAATCATAGCCAACTATACCTTGTCTGTGAGAAACAAACTTCACCTATGCAGATATATGAACTGAAAATAAAAAGATGGGAAAAACATTTCACACAAATGGAAAGCAGAAATAATAAGAGTAGTTATACTTCTATCACATAAAATAGATTTCAAGGCAAAAACTGTATAAAGACATGAAGATGGTCATAATATAATGATAAATGGTTCAATTAAGCAAGAGGATAGAATAGTCCTAAATACATATTCATCCAACTGGATTACCCAGATGCTACATTTATGAAATCTGCTTATGAAGCATATTATGAAATCTGAAGATAGAAGATATGGGTCCCCATAAAATGATGATTGGAGAGATCTCACCCCTTAACTTTCAGTATTGGACAGATTATCAACAAAGCAAATCAACAAAGAAACACTGGATTTAATCTACACTATAGACCAAATAGACCTAATAGATATTTATAAAACATTGCATGCAATTACTGTTGACTACATGTTATTCTCCTGAGCTCATGTAGCTTTCTCAAGGACAGACTCTACATTAGGCTACAAAACAAATCTTCAAAAATTTAAAAAATTGAAATTGTACTGAGTATTTTCTCTGGCTACCATAGAATAAAATTGCAAGTTAATAAGGAAAGGAACATTAAAAAATACATAAGTACACAGAAGTTCAACAAAGTACTTGTGAATGATCAGTAGCCCAAAAAAGAGATTTAAAGAAAATAAAAATATTTTCTTGAAACAAATGAAATTGAAAACACAATATATCAAACCTAAGCATTAGGAGGAAAGTTTATAGCAGTAATTGCCTACATTAAAATATAAGAGGCTTAAAATAAAAACCTAATGATTTATGTCAAAGAAATATGTATAGAATAAAAAAAATGAATGCCAAATTAGTATAAAAACAAAAATAATAAAGATCATAGCAGGAATAAATGAAATTGAAACAATAATCAATATAAATGATAAACAAAACAAAATTCATTTTTTGAAAAGATATACAAAATAAACATACCTATAGCCTCACTAACAACAAAAAAACAAAAAACTCAAATAAATAAAATCAGAGATGAAAAAGGAAACATTACTGCTGATACTCTAGAAATCCAAAGTATCATTAAAATGTGTTCTTAGTAACTATGCCAATATATTGGAAAACCTCTGGATAAATTTCTAGACATTTACAACCTACCAAGATGGAAGCAAGAAGAAATCCAAAACCTAAAGAAACTGATAGCAAGTAGTAAGAGAGAAGCATTCATAAAAAGTGTCCTGTCAAAGCAAAACCCAGGACATAATGGGTTCGCTGCTGAATTCTATCAAGCATGCAAAGAAGGACAACTACTAATCCTACTTAAAGTATTCTAAAAAATTGAGGAGGAAGGACAACTCCCAAACCCATTCTACGAGGCCTATATCACCCTGATACCAAATCAAAGACACAACAAATAAAGAAAGCTACCGGCCAATAGCTCTGATGAATAGAGACACAAAAATCTGCAACAGAATGCTAGAAAACCAATTCAACAACATATTCAAGACGTTATTCATCATGATCGAGTGGGATTCATCCCAAGGATGTAAGAATGGTTCAACATATGCAAATCAATCAATGTAATACATCTTATTAACAGAAAGTATTAAAAAATATGATTATTTTAATTGATGCTGAAAAAGCACATAATAACATTCAACACTTCTTTATTACTAAAAAAAACAACAAAAAACTTAGTATTAAAGGAACTTATAACAACATGATAAAAGCCACAGAGGAAAGACCCACAGCGAGTGTCATACTGAATGGGGAAAAAAACTTAAAACCTTTCCTCTAAGATCTGGAATAAGACAAGAATGCCCAATTCCACCACTATTATTCAACAGTACTGTAAGTTGTAGCTACACCAGTGAGCAAGGGGAGGAAACAAGCAGATCCAAATTACACGGGAAGAAGTCAAGTAATCCTTATTTACAGATGATGGTATCAATACCTAAAGTAAACTTTCAGGATACAAAAATCAGTGTACAAAAATCAGTAGCATTCTTATATGTCAAAAGTAAGCAATCTGAAAAAGAAACTAGGACAGCAACTCCATTTACAAATGCTACTAATAAAATGAAATACCTCGAAATAAAATTAACCAAGGAAGTGAAAACTGTCAATAATGGAAACTAGAAAACATTAATAAAAGAAATTGAAGAGGAAACAAAATTGGAAAGATATTTCATGCTCATGGATTAGAAAAATCAATATTGTTTAAATGTCTATACTACCCAAATCAGTCTCCTTATTTAACACAATTCCCATAAAAATACCAGTGGCATTCTTCACAGATATTAATAAAATAATCCTAAAATGTATAGGGAACCACAAAATACACAACATAGCCAAAGTTATCCTGAGCAAAAAGAATAAAACTGGAAGTATCACATTGCTGGAATTCAAATTATAGTACAAGAATATAGTAACTAAAATAGTATGGTACCGGTGTCAAAGTAGAGAGATAAAGCAATGGAACAGAAGAGAGAACACAAAAAACCATCTACTTACAACCAACTTATCTTCAACAAGGCAGACAACAGTGTATTGGAAAGGAAGCCCTATTCAACAAATGGTGATAGGAAAACTAAATAGCTATATGCAGAAGAATGAAAAACAAGACTCCATATCTCACCATACATAATGATTAATTTAAGATGAAAAAATAATCCCAAGAAATGGGTAGGATCGAATTGGTGAGGGATGAAGTCTTACCTATTGTATACAAAGTACATTATTCTGCTGATGAGCATGCTAAAAACCCTGACTTCAGCAATATGCATTTCATCCATGTAACAAGGATCCTTATATTTTCTAATGCTATATTTGAAATAAAAATTATAAAAATAGAAAATAATATAATGTTGGCCAGGTGTGTGTGTGGCTTATGCCATAATCCTAGTGCTCTGAGGTGGGTTACTTGATCTCAGGAGTTTGAGACCAGCCTGAGCAAGAGTGAGACTCTGTCTCTACTAAAAATAGAAAACCTAGCTGGACATCTTGGCAGGTGCCTCTGTAGTCCCGCTACTTAAGAGGGTGAGGCAGAAGAATCACTTGAGCCCAAGAGGGTGAGGTTACTGTAAACTACAATGACACCATGGCACTCTAACTAGGGTGACAGAGTGAGATTTTCTATAAAAAATAAATAAAAATTTAATAAATAAAATAATCATAATAAAATAAAATATTAGGAAAGGGAGTTTTATATGTTCATTACACAGGCAGGCTCTCTATTTTTAGTCCAGCTTCTAAGGCCTCAACTCTCAGCCCTTTCCTCAACTTGCTCGATGCTACGACTTAAATTCCCCAAAATAACAATCTCCAAGCTACTGTGGAAGGACTTTAGTCTGGCTGATCTTAGTAGAAGGTGAGATTTAAGTGTCCAAAGCCTTTTAATGCAAATTTCCGAACAATCTCATTCTTCTGACTCTTATAGGAATCCTTCATTTTTAAAGTCTCATTTATTCTAATTCCTGAGGGTTTCAAAGTTTTAAAGCAAAATCAGAGGGCTTTTGATTGTTATCCTGGTTCCCCTATCAGTTGAACAAGAATCAGAAATTTCACTGAAACATTATATCATTAAAGTTGACCAGAGATATTTAGTTAATAATGAAAAAGAGAATGGATAGGAGCCTAGTCTAGAACCTAAGAAAACTTCCCCCAATCTCAAGACCACTACCTTCTTAGTAATATTTTGATGACTTTTTTTTAGCATTTAAACAGCATCTAGAAAGGCTAAAGAAATAGTAGATTCAGACTATCTGTTAGCAAAATGACTTTTATCTAGAGTATCACTTCTCAGATAAAAACTGTCCCATTGATATTAATTAAGCTTTCACTTACCATTGATATTAATTAAGCATGTGAAACACACCAAAACAAAGCAAATTAAGTGCACATTCTTTTTTTCCTTCTAGAAACTAAACTCTGAATATCATTTTATATACATATTATATATATATGCATGCTATATATACATATATATATACACACTCTGTAGCACCAGGAATATAAAAATTTGTATATTAAATATTATTGAAATTATAGTATATTGTTATAGTGTTACTGATTATTTGGAGGAGAGTCAGCATTTAATTCATAATAGTACTTGTTTATGTCAGCATAATAAAGCATGTTGCAGCTTTCAAGTCTGACAGACCTCAATAAAAACTGAAATTATGCCACTCAGTCTTTTTACCATCTGTGAAAAGAAACTGATAAGAAAAGACATGCATAATTATTTCACTCTTTAAGCAAGTGTCTCTTACATAACTGTTGTGTATCAGGCTCCATGTTATATGTTACAGATAAAATGGAGAATAAAAAAGAAAGCATGTCTATCTCGCTAGAGCTCTAGTAGAATTCATTGTATTGATTGTTTATTTCCCTCTTATATGTTTGGTTTTATTCTGGGAATATGGTGGTGAATAAAGAAAACAGGTCCTTATTTTTATGTAGAGACATTTAAACACAAAATTATCAAACTATAATGGTGAATTGAAATATAAACTCTAAATACAAGGAGAGAACTTGATTACTTACAAAATACTTTCTTGAAGAATCTATAGGGTAAGTTAAGAAGGCATCAGGTAGGGGAAGAAGATGGCAGAGTAATTCTGAAAGAAGAAATAGTACAGACCATACGAGAGAAAGCTCTCCTGAGGAAACTACGTGGTGTTTCCCTGAAAAAGCCCTGGAGGCACTCACTGGAGTGGAGGAGAATGACTTAAAAAGCAGGGGATGTAAAATGTGAGAGAACACAAATGGCCTAGGATACAAATTTGGGAAGAACTTCTCATGTCAAAGAAGAACATTGTAAACATAATTAGCATTAACTTCTTCTTTCCACTGATGAGAAAATATTTTAAGTACTTGGCTTTATTTTATATAATGCGCATTAAATTTCAACTGAAAAAAAGACATTTTTCATGTTGCTTATAATTATATTAAGACCTTAACAACATAAGAATTTTAATCTACTTAGAAATCACATAAAGAATAATGACTGTCAGGATCTCTCTATAAATATTCTCTTATCCTCTGAAATGAGGATTTTAAGTTTAAATGTATTTTTGGTGTTATCTAAGTATTAAAGAAGAGAAATACCAAATAAAAAACTTAGCTTTATTTTCTCTAAACAGACCATTTTGTACTGAATACTGGCCTCAGCAATTCACTAGTTATCAATTAAAGCCATTTCTGATTTTTTGGTGTGGAGATGTTACTATCATTGATATAGTTTTGAGATATAATATACTTCATAAAAATACAAGATTAGGGGCGGCGCCTATGGCTCAAAGGAGTAGGGTGCCAGCCTCATATGCTAGAGGTGGCGGGTTCAAACCCAGCCCCGGCCAAAAACTGCAAAAAAAGAAAAAAAAATACAAGATTAGTATTTTACAAGAGGAAATAATTGTCATTAATCTGGAAAATTTGGGGAAATAAAAGATAGCTTTCATCTTGGAAGAAACTTAGAAAAATCATTGAGCATTGCAAAATATAGAAGGCAATTTTTACTTTACTGATTTAATTTAGAGAAAGTTTTGTCAACCAATCTATCAGAGACAAATCCAAATTGAGAACCATCAACTATAGAATTCACCAATACATTATCATAGAAAGTCACTAAAATTTCTTTGAGCAAAGTGAATCAAAATTCAAGATGCCTTAACCTTGTCTTTTTAAATGTCAAATCTTTTTCATATTTACCCAAATACATAGATATGCAAATAAAATATGTATTGAATTCAGTATATTTATATTTGCATATGTACAAATTACATACATTCTATTTAAGCATTCCTAGGAGAGGCTAGGCATCACCATATGTTTAAAATGCATCACATTTTTTGAAGATCATGAAAGTTGTCAATGTTGTAATTCTATCACATACTTAAAATAAATATGTGAAGTGCTTTTCATTATACATGCAGCATATGCACCCAATGGAAAATAAAGATTGTTTCCGTATGGGATTTTGTACTCTGACTGCCTTCAAAAAGATAACTCAAACGTAATAGACTAGGATCATTTTACAGCCTGGATGGTAGCATTTGGATTTGGAACAATGGAAAAAAAAAACTGCTTATTAAAGTGACTACCTCATGGCCACTGTAATTTGCACAAGGGTTCCTAAAGCTTTGATCCACAAGATGCTGTACTCACTGTTTAAAATGGCTAAATGAAACTCAGGTTAATTATCCTTCAGTCTGTATAACACAGATGTGCCAGGTCTTCACAAAAAGGATGCTGCTGATCAGGGTGATGATCTGCAGCTCATCAGAGAAAACATCTAAGATTTATTTTCCTTTTATAGTTAAACCAAACTCTTTTCCAGAGATTCATGATTTTGCAAATTAGCCCCTCCAGACTCTGGGAAAAGCTTGTAAAGATTTTTTTTTCTTTTCACCTGCTTGAATTGAAAATGAGAACCAAGTGTGAAAATTCTTTAATATTTCTAATGTGAAAATCAGGACTTTGATCAAGAAGAAAATCTAATCAAGATACACAGAACTGAAACATAGTTAAAGGTATAAAATTTTATTTGGAGCAGATCTCGGACTGAATATGGAGTATTACATACAGCCTGAGAACCTAAAAAACTATGAAAGAGAACATATTTATTCTCTAGGCAATAGACAGGCGATCTTACATTTAATAGTTCTCTCAAAATTCTTTATTCTCTTGTTCCAAAGAAAAAGCACTATCATTTTTGCAATAGATATAGAGTCCATATTTCATGCAGTTCTATATTTCCATTGTGCTGTCTTTAATCATAGGTATGGTTTTAGTTCTAGTCTGGAATTTCAGGAAACTGCACAAGTAATTGTCATCACAGACACAGCTTAATTTCTAGTGTAGTGATGACACAACAATTTGCCCCAGGCCATACTGAAACAGGAAAGTCTTTTATAAAATGATGGGTGGTTTATTCTACAGCTTGATAATACACCATAGCAGTATTAGGGAATTTAATTACACATTTCATTTAGAGTAAACTTCAAAACCTTAATGCAATCGATTGCTTGAGAAATATTCAACATGATTATGATGAAACATTATAATACACTCTTTCTTACTAATAGGAACTCATGCTTTAAAGAAAGCATTTGTTATTTGGCCAAGAATAAAGCAAGAACATATAGATAAAACCAAGGAAATAAAAAATAATATTAGTATACTTATATATTACTTTATTTACATTTGGAAGAAAGGAGACTTGTTCTAGTTCTGTTTGCTGCTCTTTAGTTTTAAAATATTGATAATTCTATTAACTTTTGATTCATAGCTACACCATTGCAAGTTGGAAGTGTGATGAAAGGAAAAAAATAGGTTTATAAACTATTTAGTATAATATATACTACCTATTACAAGCACAGTAAGGGATATTAGACCTGTATCAGGCAGATCTTTGAGAATTTAGAAACTTACGGCTAGTATAGAGGGAAGTAAGCAAGATATAAAAAGCAATTTCTCTGAAAGAAATATTTATAATGTTTGCTCAAAAAACTAGTAGATTCAGAGACAGTGAAAAAAATCGTTCTTTAAACCGGAACTAATCCTGTTTATTATTGTGTACTCGACCCTGTTTGTTTATTTCTCGGTGAAGACAAATTCCTGAATTTCATTTTAATGCATGCTTTGGAAACAGTAATGTTTACTGATATATTTTAAACCAAGTTGTAGAATTAAAACAAACATACACACAAAGATAATTGGGAAGAATGCTCATCAAAATCTTACATTAGTAGAAAATAGAAAGCAGAGGATAAATATACCGAGAAGCTGGTTGGTGAAAGTTAACACTTAAAAAGTGTATCTGAAGAGCTCGATTCCTGTATTCAGGGGTTAGGGCGCCAGCCACATGCACCAGAGCTGGCGAGTTCGAACCCAGCCTGGGCCTGCCAACCCACAATGACAATGACATTGTCAAAAAAAAAAAAAAAAAAAAAGGGCATCTGTTAGAAAGTTCTTGATATAGGAAAAAATACATGCTTCAGAAGAAGTTCAGAAGATAATTCACCTTCCTGTTGTATGCAGAGCTTCCTCTGCACGAGTTTAGATATATGGTGAGCCACCCTGCTTTAATGTCTCATGTGGAAAAATTTCACCATCTCCCTAGATAATTATAGCATAAACCAAATTTCCATTCATTTGGTAAGCATATTTTTAAGGCACATTATGGTCCCTTGTGGGGACCTTAATTTTAAGGAACATTATGTTTTCTTCCTAAATGTAGGAAAATCTGAAAAAATATTGTTGTTTACTAAATTCTACTGATTCAATATATACTTTCAAGAAATTAATTTGCATTTAATAAGTCAATTATGAAATATCAATTCTGTATACTTAGGAAGTAGATGGTACTTGGTTGTACTATAGGTATAAGGTATAGGTATATGTAATCCATGACATAAGATTTAGGGTATAACTTTGGAAGAGAAGCCTATTAGAATAGTTACATTGTGAGGTTAGGTTTTTTTCTCTTTCCTTTTTTTTGAGACAATCTCACTATGTCACCATCATAGAGTGCTGTGACATCACAGATCACAGCAACTTCAAACTCTTGGGCTTAAGTGATTCTCTTGCCTCAGCCTCCCAAATAGCTGGGAGTACAGAGGCACCTGGCACAACACCCAGCTATTTTTTTGTTGCAGTTGTCATTGTTGATTAGCAGGCCTGGGCTGGGTTTGGACCTGCCAGCCCCAGTGTATGTGGCTGGCGCCGTAACCACAGTGCTCTGGGTGCTGAGCCAGTGAGGTCAGTTTTGAACACATTTATTTTGTGATATCATTCAAGTGGAGGTGTTCTTAGGCTGTTATAAACTTAGAAGAGAGGCCTTGTCTAACAATAAAAACTTAAGAGTTGCCAGTATGTAAATGGCACTTAAACCATTGAGGTTAGTTAGCTCACATAATGAAAGAAGGAAAGAGATTAACAGCTTTTCTGAACCCTGAGGTAACAAACTTCTGGAACCAACGGAGAATCAGGTGAGACTTGGAAGAAAAGTAGAGATTAATTAACCCAGTAGATTTTATTTATTTTTTATTTATTTATTTTTTTAATTTTTATTAAATCATAGCTGTGTACATTAGAGCAATCATGGGGTACAATGTGCTGACTTCATATACAATCTGAAATATTTTCATAAAACTGTTTAACAAAGCCTTCATGGCATTTTCTTAATCGCTATATGAAGACATTTGTATTCTGCATTTAGTAAGTTTCATTTGTACTCTGCTAAGATGCACCATAGGTGTGATCCCAACAATCACCCTCCCTCCACCCATCCTCCCCCAAGCTTCTACACTGCTAAGAACACAGTAAGTATAGCAAGCAGACAGCCATCAGAATGGGAGAAAATATTTGCAGGTTATGCCTCTGACAAAGGTTTAATAACCAGAAT
>CAUYON010091854.1:0-17482 GCA_963573935.1 Arctocebus calabarensis
CACACCACAATAAAGATATCTGTACCAGGATGCTCATTGCAGCCCAATTCATAATTGCTAAGTCATGGAAGAAGCCCAAGTGCCCACTGATCCACGAATGGATTAATAAATGTGGTACATGAATACCATGGAATAAGACTTTACCTCTTTCATGTTTACATGGATGGAGCTGGAACATATTCTTCTTAGCAAAGTATCTCAAGAATGGAAGAAAAAGTATCCAATGTACTCAGCCCTACTATGAAGCTAATTTATAGCTGTCGTATGAAAGGTATAACCCAACTATAACAAAAGAATATGGGGAAAGGGGCTTATTTTGAAGTAAAAAACAAAACAGGAACAAATATAATTCACACCAACACATGTGGCCTGCGGGCCGTAGTTTGAGGACCCCTGGACAAGACAATGCAGAAGAAAAGGTTATTAAACAAATAAATGTAGCAACAGGAATTATCCGAAATGAAGCAAAGATTTTTTATAAAAAAGGTAAACAGAGATTCAATGACTTGTGGACAATATCAATTAAGCTAACAGATGTATGTAATTGAAGTCCTAGAGAGATAGAAGTAGAAAAAAGTTAATGGTTGAAAACTTTACAAAATTAAAACCATAGCCCACATATCCAAGAAGCTCAGTAAATCCAGAGGGGAATGAACATTAAAGAGAACCTGACATTAAAATCACATACCCCAAAACTGACATAAATGATCAGTGCTTTCCCCTAAAATCACAAGTAAGAACACAGATACCATTGCTACTATTCCTATTTAACACTTTAATGGGGATATAATAGGCCAAGAAAAAGAAATTAAAAGTCTACAGATTGGAAAGGGAAAAGTAAAATGATCTTCATTCACATATGACTTGAAATATATATCAGTGTGTGTCTAAAATCCTAAGGAATTTACAAAAAGAGTGACTAAAAGTAAACGAATTTATAAGGTTGCAAGATACAGAATCAATATGCAAAAGCTAATTTTATTTCTATATACTAGCAATGAACAATTGGAAATTGAAATAAATACCATGTACAAGCACATGAAAAAATGCTCATCATCCTTAATCATCAGAGAAATGCAAATCAAAACCCTTTGAGATGTCATCTAACTCCAGTGAGATTAGACCACATTACAAAACCCCAAAACTACAGCTGTTGGTTTGGATGTGGAGAGCAGGGAACACTTCTACACTGCTGGTGAAAATGCAATCTAATGCAACCTTTTTGGAAAGAAGTTTGGAGAACAATCAAGGAACTAAAAGTAGACCTACCACTCAATTCTACAATTCCTCTACTAGGTATATACCCAGATGATCAAAGATTATTTTACAACAAAGACATTTGCACCAGAATGTTTATTGCAGCCCAATTCATAATAGCCAAGACATGAAACCAGCCCAAATGCCCATTGACCCAGGAATGGATTAACAAATTGTGGTATATGTACACTGTGGGATACTATGCAATCATAAAAAAGATGGAGACTTCACATCTTTTATGTTTACCTGGATGGAGCTGAAACATATTCTTCTTAGTAAAGTCAAGAATTGGGGGGAAAGTATCAAATGTACTCAACACTACTATGAAATCAATATATAATCACCTACATTCTTATGAATGGCACATAACTATAGGCCAGAAAGTAGAAGGGAAAAGGAGAGAGAGAGGAGGGGAGGAGGGACATCAGAGTAGGGAGAGTATTTGGGGGACCTCACCTAATGTGCATGATGCAATGGTACATTTCAAAACTATTTAGAGATGAGTATAATTATGAAGGATGTGTTACTTAGTTCAATGTAAGCATTTCACCTTGTATATTGAAGCAATATCCTAAAACCCATAAATACATCAATGTACAAAGTTATGACTTAATAAAAAATAATAATAAGTAGGTATATTACATTATCTTGCAATATTTTCTTATCTTAAAATATTACTCCTGCTTTGTTGTTTGCCTTTTGACCTGGTTTATGGTGTTTTTGCCACTTAAACGTTTTTATTTTTATGCAGTCAAATTTATCAATAAGTTTTCATACTGTATCAAGATTTTTTAATAAAAATTAAAAAGTCCAAGCCTTACTATGTGATTATTAAGGGCTTTGAAACTATGCTAAAAACTAGTGATGTTGCAAAGGAAAAAAGAAACAATAAGTACTATGATCGAAAAGGAAGCAAAATGCTTTGAGGCCCTGAGTAGAGTTGTCAGATAACATACAGGATGCCTATTTAAAAGTGAATTTCAGATAAATAGTGAATAATTTTTTAAATATCCAAATCTTACATGGGATATACTTACACTAAAAATTATTCATTCTTTTATCTCAAATTAAAATTTAACTGGACAGCTTGCATTTGTGTAAATCTGAAAAGCTTAGTCCTGTGGAAAGATAAAAAATTTCTAATTTGAGTTTACCTTCTGTCAGCTATTTAAGTTCCTAGTCTCCTTGCATCCCAAGCTCTGTCAAGGTCATTGATTCATCTGTGCAACCACTGTTGCCTCACGTGCTATATGATTACTGGTCCATTACAGAAACAGTGATATTATAGGTGAGGATATAAATAAGATGTACTGCATGGAGCACAGACTTTAGAATCTGACACATCTGGCTTTTAATTTTGTTTGCATAATCTTGGGAAGTTTATTTATTGAATATAAGTCTCAAATATTGTCTATTTCACAGGGCTTATTTTATATAACTAAAAGTAATTAAATAGTGTTTACATATTATAAGTGTTCCATAGCTGTCAGCTATTATTACTTACTAAACTCACATTTTCAGAAAATGTGGTTAAGGCAGGTCTTTTCATCAGTAAAGAGTGTGTTCAAAGTCATAGCATATAATATTAGTGAGTATATTCATTTTTCATATAAGGAAACTGGCACAAAATCATTATCGTGCTGAGACAGGACTCTTCCACGGTGCTTCCCAGTACACGGATCAGCCTCTCACCAACTTGGGATGGGCTATGACATGAGGAAGGAGTGAGATGGACACAGGACAGACTAAGTGAATTGAGGGCAGGAATTGACCAGAACAGACCATGGGAGAAACTGAGTGGTAAAGAGGTCAAAGGGATAGTACGTAAAGGAAATATATAAGGGTGAGTGACAGAACAAAAGCAAGGATGAATGTGAGCTAAGGAATGAATAAATGTTTTTAAAATTCCAGTTTAAGGAGTACCAAAGCAAGTGAGATAATATGGAAAAAATAGTTGGACAAACAAGTAGGTGAATAGAAAATCAGCGAAGATAACTTCAAGTAAAAAATATAGCTCATGTCTATATTTTATAAGGCAACTTTTACCTCTAATGTAAATATTTAACTTCTGGAGTAGGTATGTGAGGTGAAAAGAGTAAATACTACTTTTCCGTTTTAGACAGTGAGAAACCACTTAAACCAGAGTGGTTAGATATCCTACCCAGGACTGCAGTGTAAATAGATGCAGATGATGAGATCACAGAGCTCCTAGCCACTTCCCCGACTCACTTTCATTCTTCAGAGCCTCGGGGACTTCAATGAGAGCTGGTACTCAGGAGGCTGAGGCAAGAGGATCACATGAGCCCAAGAGGTTGAGGTTGCTGTGAGCTATCATGATGCCATGTACTCTACTCAGGGCAATAGAGTGAGACTCTGTCTCAAAGAACAAACAAACAAAAAAACGACAATAAAGGAATTCCTTCAAGCTCAAAAAACTAGGAGGCATGTTCTTCCAAATTGTTTGTCTCTTTGTTCCATCTGATCCCTCACTATTTGGGAAGTGAACCATAAATTTGGTCTTACTACACTTCTCAAAACCTGCAGGCTACCTACACATCACAGAAGCCAAAATGTAGCCTCCTATCCCCAATCTCATCTTCCAGAATTTAATCCATGTCCTTTGGACAAGGCCAATGTATCAATTACCAGATAAATGCAGAAGCCAAATTTTCCTATAACCATTCTTTCTTTTTTTTTCCAGACAGACTCATTCTGCCATCCTGAATAGACCACTGTGGCATTATCTTAGCTCACAGCAACCTCAAACTCTTGGACTCACGCAATCCTCTTGCCTCAGCCTCCCAAGTAACTAGGACTATAGGTGCCCACCATGACACCTGGCTAGTTTTTCTCTTTTATTTATTTTGTTTGTTTGTTTTTGAGACAGAGTCTCCCTTTGTTACCCTCAGTAGAGAGCCATGGCATCACAGCTCATAGCAACCTCAAACTCTTAGGCTCAAGAGATTATCTTATCTCAGCCTCCCACGTAGCTAGGATTACAGGTGCCCACCACAACACCCACCTATTTTTTGTGATGAGGTCTTGTACTCGTGAGCTCAGGCAACCCACCTGCCTCAGCCTCCTAGAGTGCTAGGATTACAGGTGTGAGCCACTGTACCTGACCAAGGTCTTGCTCTTGTTCTGGCTGGTCTCAAACTCCTAAGCTCAAGGGACCTTACTGCCTTGTCCTCCCAGGGTGCTGGGATTATAGGCATGAGCCACTATGTCTGGGCTCCTATAACCAATCTGAATTTATTCTTTGAGTCACCTTTACAACTCTTTGGTGCATACTGCAGTGCATACAATTATATCTGAATCAGATTCAGCACTGATAGCCCAGGGAAGCCAAAATACTGCTAGGGCTTTCTTTTCCACAGCAAGAGAACACCAAAGTAGAAAAGATTGCCACTGAATGAACAATGTATTTTTCCAAGACCTTTCCAAAGTCTGTTTGAGATGATCTTACTTCATCTTCACCTCTCTTGGCCATCTTCTTATGTTCTTAATCAGTACGTTTGGTAGGGAATTTACATACCCCAAAAATGTAAATGTTGAAATACTAATCCCCATAGTATTAAGGAGGTGGGAATTGGGGAGATAATTAGGTCATAAGGGCAACGTTCTCATGAATGGGACTCTTACAAAAGAGATGACAGAGAGCTAACTAGCTAAACTAGTACTTTCCACCAGGTGAGGACACAGCAGAAAGGCTCTGTCTATGAACTAGGCAGTGGGCCATCACCACACACCAAATCTGCCAGTGCCTTGACCTTGGATTCTAAGCCTCAAGAACTATGAGAAACAAATTTCTGTTGTTTACAAGCTACCCAATTTATGGTATTTTGGTATAGCAGTCTAAAAGGACTAAAGCAGTCCTTGATGACAATAGGAACATAAATATACCTTAGAGAAATTGCAAATCTGGTTCTAGACTACCACAATAAAGCAAATATCTCAGTAAGGTAAGTCCAATGACGTTTTGGTTTCCTAGTGCATATAAAAGTGCACATTATACTGCAGTATATTAGTGTGTAATAACATCATGTCTTAATAACCCACCTATTTCATTACTAAATAAATGCTAACAAACATCTGAGCCTTCCATGAGTTGTAATATTTTTGCTGGTGGAGAGTCTTGCTTCATTGTTGAGGCTGCTGACTGATCTGGATGGTGATGCTGCAGGATGAGATGGCTATGCCAATTTGTTAAAATAAGACAACAATGAAGTTTGCCACGCTGATTTACGCTTCTTTTCAAGAAAGATTTCTCTGCAGCATACGTCACCGTCTGGTAGCATCTTACTCACAGTAGAACTTCTTTCAAAATTGGAGTCTGTCCTCTGAAACCCTCCACAGCTTATCAACCAACTTCATGTACTCCTTTGTTGTCATTTCAATATTCACAGCATCTTCATGAGGAGTAGACTCCATTTCAAGAAGCCACTTTCTTTGCTCCTCCATAAGTAGCAATTCCTCAGCTTTTAAAGCTTTACCCTTAGAGTGTAGGAATTCAGTCACATCTTTAGGCTCCACTTCTAATTCTAGTTATCCTGTTATTTCCACCATATCTGCAAGTACTTCCTCCTTGAACCACTCAAACTCATCCATGAGTGTTGGAGTATACTTTTTCCAAACTCCTTCCTATTAATGTTGATATTTTGACCTCCTCCCATAAATTACAAACGTTCTTAATGGCATCTAGAAGGATGAATCATTTACAGAAACTTTTCATTGACTTTGCCCATATCCATCAGTGGAGTCACTATCTATGGAAGCTATAATCTTATGTAATTTATTCCTTAAATAATAAGAATAGTATTCTGTGCTATATTTATATCATAGTTTATCCATTTGTGAGTTGATGGGCAGTAGGATTGTTTCTATATCTTAGTGATTATGAATTGAGCTATGATAAACCTTCTAGTGCAAATGTCCTTATGGTAAAATTATTTTTTTTCCTTCTAGGTAGATACTTAGTAATGGGATTGCAGGATCAAATGGAAAGCTACTTTTACCTTTTAGAGGATGCCCCATACTTCTTTTCAAAAAGGCTGTAATAGTTTACAATCCCACTAACAGTGTACAAGTGTTCCCTTCTCTCCATATCCACATCAACATCAACAGCTTAGGGACTTTATGTCATGGGCTAGTCTCACCAGGTTAGGTCATATCTCAGGGTGGTTTTGATTTGCATTTCTCTGAGGATTAAGGACAATGAGCATTTTTTAATGTTTGTGGACTGTTCATCTGTCTTGTTGGGAGAAGGTTCTATTTATGTCTCTTACCCAATGATAAATAGGGTTGCTCTTTTCTTATTGATTAGTTTGAGTTCTCTAGAGATTCTGGTTATTAAGCCTTTATCATATTTGTAACATGCAAGTATCTTCTCTCATTCTGAAAGTTGTCCATTTTCTTTAGTTTTTGTGCCTTTAGCTGTGCAGAAGCTTTTAGCTTGAAGATGTCCCATTTATTTTTTTTTTATTGCTACCATTGTCAATTGGGCCTTCATAAAATTTTTACCCAGGATGATATCATCAAGAGTTTTTCTTACACTTTCTCCTAGAGTTTTTATTGTTTTATAACTTAGATTTCAATCTTTATTCAGCATGAGTCAATTTTTGTAAATGATGAGAGGGGTAGGTCAAGTTTCAGTCTTTTACATGTGGTTAAACAGCTCACCCAGCACCATTTATTAATTAGGGATTATTTTCCCTATTTAATACGAAAATAATGGTTTGGTTTATCAAAGATCAGATGGCAATATGCAGCTGATTTCATCTCTAGGTTCTCTATTCTGTTATTCTAGACCTATGTCTCTATTTTTGTGCCAGTACCATGCTGTTTTAATCACTATAGACTTGCAATATAACCTCAAGTCTGGCAACTTGATGCTTCCGGATTTTTTTTTTCTTAGAATTGCATTGGCTGTTCAGGGTTTTTTATGGTTCCATATGAAACAAAGAACTATTTTTTCCAGTTCTTCAAAATATGATGTTAGCATTTTAATGGGGATTGCTTAAATCTGTAGATCACTTTGAGTAGTATGGTCATTTTAGCAAAATGGGTTATTCCCAGCCATGAGCATAGCAAGTTTTTCCATTTATTAACTAACATCTTCTGCAATTTCTTTCCTCGGGGTTCCATACTTCTCTCTGTAGAGACCCTTCACATTCTTTGTTAGGTATGTTCCTAGGTATTTCATTTTCTTTGAAGCTACTGAAAAGGGCATTGTATCTTTGATTTGATTCTCAGATTGACTGTTAATGACTTATATGAAGACTACTGATGTGTAGACATTGACTTTATATCCGAAGATGTTACGATATTTTTTGATTACTTCAAAGAGTCTTGTGGTTGAGTCCCTTGGGGGAGAGGGGCTTATTCCTTGAACAAAACGACAATGAAGGTACAAGCAAACTATCAAAACCTGTAGGATGCTTCAAAGGTAATCCTAAGAGGAAAAATTATTGCATTAAATGCCCACATTCAGAAAAACATTAAAAGTATAAATCAACCACCTAATGAATCATCTCAAGGAACTGGAAAAGGAAGAGTAATCCAATCTAAAACTAGCAGTAGAAAAGAAATAACCAAAATTATGTAAGAATTAAATAAAATTGAGAGCAAAGAACCATTCAGAAGATTAGTGAAATAAAAAGTTAGTTTTTTGAAAAGATTAATAAAATCAATAAACCCTCAGCCAGATTAATTAATTTCAATTAGAAACAAAAAAGGGGAAATATCAACAGATATCACAGAGATACAAAAGTTCATCACTGATAACTACCTCACTTATTATTATTATTATTTCAAACCCAGAAGTTTGAAAACGTGTAGGAAATGGACCAATACCTGGAATCACATCACCTTCTTAAACTCAACCAGAAAGAATTATATAATCCTTCAAGAGACCAATATCAAGTGTCAAAATTGCAACAATAAAAAAGCTTCCAACAAAAAAAAGGTTCTATGCCAGACAGTTTTACACCAGAATTCTACCAAACCTTTAAAGAAGAGTTCATACCTATATTGTAAAACCTATTCTAAAACATTTAGCAGGAGAGAACCCTCCCCAATTCTGTCTGTGAAGCAAATATCATCCTGATACCATAACCAGGAAAGGATCCAAAAAAAAAAGAAAACTACATACTAATATCATTCATGAATATCAACTCAAAAATACCCAATAAAATCCCAGCAGACAGAATACAGCTACTCATTTAAAAAAAATTGTACATCACAATTAGGCAGGCTTTATCCCAGGGATATAAGGTTGGTTCAACATACACAAATTCATAAACCTAATTCACCATATATATAAGAACAAAACCAAGGCCATATGATGCTCTCAATAGATACATAAAAGGCAGTTGACAAAATTCAGCATCTTCTTTAGACAAGAACACTTAAGAAAATAGGATGTGACATTTCTTAAACTGATAGAAGCCTCTATGACAGACTCACTGCCAATATTTTACTAAATAGAGTAAAAATGAAAGCATTTTCACTTAGAACTGGAACTAGACAAGGATGTCCACTATCACCACTACTATTCAACACAGTGCTAGAAGTTCTACCCAATGCAATCAGGCAAGAGGTTATTAAGGACATCCAAATGGGGACAGAGGAAGTCAAAATCTTGCTCCTTGCTTATGATATGATCTTATAGCTAGATATTTCAGATAATTCACCACAGCTTCTCCATTGGCCCCTGCTGCTTCACCTTGCAATTTTATGCTATAGATATTTCTTCTTTGCTTAAACTATATGAATCAACCTCTGTTAGGTTTGATCTTTTTTTTGCAGCTTCCTCCCCTCCCTTAGCCTTCATACCATTAGAGTTAGAGCCTTGCTCTAGTTTTCTCTTTAGCTTAAGAGAATATTTAAGGTGGTTTGATCTTTATGCAGACCACTAAAATATCTCCCTATCTTATCTTATTTTTTCCCTTTCTTATCATTTGCGTGTTCACTGGAGTAGCATTTTTAGTTTAGTTCCAACACTTTTCCTTTGTATTCACAACTTGGCTAGCTGTTTGGAATTAGAGGCCTAGCTTTTGGCCAGCTCAGCTTTTGACATGCTTTCCTCATTAGGCTTACTCATTTGTAGCACTTAATTCAAAGTCAAAGACATATGACTCTTCCTTTCACTTGAACACTTCGATGGCATTTTAGGGTTAATGATTGGCCTAATTTTAATATTATTTTGATTTGGAGAATAGGAAGCCCAAAGACAGGATGAGAGATAGGGGCATAGCTAGAGGTAAAGCAGTAGGAACACAAACATTTATCGATTATGTTCATTGTCTTATATGGGCACAGTTTGTGGCACCCCGCAAAGCTATAACAATAACATCAAAGATCACTGATAACAGATCATCATAATAGACATAATAATAATGAAGTAGTCTTAAAAAATGCAAGAATGGCTAAAAGGCAACACAGACACACAAAATGAGCACATGCTATTGGAGAAATTGTGCCCATACACTTGCTCAACTCAGGGTTGCCCCAAACCTTTAATTTATAAAAACACAGTATTTGTAAAGTGCAGTAAAATGAAGTGGGAAAGACAAGGTGTACCTATACTGTCCCGGGTGAGTAAAAAAGTACCCTAATGATCCCTGATACTGCTTACATTTCTCTTGACTTCTGGGAGAAGCCAGGAAAAGAGAATGGAGTTGGTGAGTATTGGAGTGTGTGGAACTCTCATGAAGGCTGGGAGCCAGGAATATGTTCCTGGTCACAAAACATAAGTTGTGTGAGTCTATAAAATCCTCAAAGTTCTACCTTTCTTCTATAAATTTTCATCTGTAGCATGATTTACCTTCTCTGTGTGGGGAGGGGTGTTCTAAGCCCCAAGAGGAAAGGAATGCTTTATCACAGCAGTTTTCCTTCCACTTGGATTTATACAATATGCAAAGCCTAAGCCTTATTCTCTCACTTTACCTTGTCTTTCGTAGCTGATAATTTTCAATAACACTATTCAAAATCCTTGAAATATAAACATAAAAGTCTTGCTCTTCTTTTCAGTTTTAACTGGCAATCATAGATTATTGTGGGCAACCTCTGAAATGTCCCCCAGTGATTAGTCACCTATATAGTCCTCCCACCTTAAGTATGATCTAGATCTAGTGACTTGATTCTAACTAACAGGATATTATGAGACTAATATAATGTGACTTCCAAGATTAGGTCACAAAATGCTATGACTCCCTCACTTGCTCTCTCTTTTGTCTATTAGTTGATGAAGCCAGCTGCCGTGTTGTGAACTACCCTGTGAAGAAGCCTGCACATCAAGGAATCAAAGAAGCCTCTGTTCATGAAGTAGTAAAGAATTGAAGCCTTCAGTAAAACAAGTCATCCTTATGAATCTTGCCAACAACCATGTGAGTTTAGAAATGGATATTTTTCCAATCAAGTCTTCAGATGAAACTATAACCCCAATGTCCTGGTCCATTCAGACTGCCATAACAAATCCTATAAATTGGACATGTAATAAACAATAGAAATTTATTTGTCACAGTTCTAGAGGCTGGGAAGTCAGAGATGGGGATCATGGCAGATTCAGTGTCTGATAAGGGCCTATTGTCTGGTTCATAGGCAGAACGTTCTTGCTGTGTCCCCACATGCTGAAAGAGAATAGTTAACTCTCTGGGGTCTCTTTTATAAAGGAACAAATCCCATTTATGAAGACTTTGCCCTCATGACCTAATCACCTGCTAAAGACCTCCACCTCCTAATACCATCATCTTAGGGGTTAGAATTTCAACATATGAATTTTGAGGAGACTAGGTATTCAGTCCATTGCACCCATCCTTGTGAGAGACCCAGAACAAAGGACCTAACTAAGCCATGATCACAGAAACTGTATGATAATAGTTTTAAAGCACTAAATCTCGGGGTAATTTGTTATATAACAATAGATAAATAAAGGACTATTACTAAATTGTGCCATAAAGTTGGCATTGCAGTTCCACCTGCATTCCATCACCCTAGTCAGTGAAGCCCATTCTATTCCGTGTGCCTTGCTTTATAACATCATTCATTATCCATATTCTCCTGGCCTGTTCCTTACGCTACTCTGCAATCTCCACTCCTCAATATCATTTCTGCTGTTGGCACCTTTATAACTCATAACATTTATCTTTCTCCTTATTCTCTATAAGCCTCAGCACATTCCTCCATAGCAGATACTCAGTAAATTATGATGGAGTGATTTAAATGTCAACAGTCATTTCGAGTCATTCATTTAAAAGATTTCTTGAGTACCTATTATATGCTAAGCACTAGGGATACAGTGATGGATAAAAATCAACACAAACCCTCCTTCATGGAGCTTATCATCTAGAGAAGGAAGCTGATATTGAAACAGGTCAATTACAAAATTAAATGTGTTAAATATTAAGTTTCCTGAAGGAGAGGTAAGGAACAATAAGAACACTAGAAATAGAGGAATTTTGTCTAGTTAGGGAGATCCAGGAAGGCTCCTTGAAAAAAATGGTAACTGAAGTAAGCTCTCAAAGATGACTGACTGGGCATTAACTTTGTAAAAGTGAGCTGGGGGACGGGGCTGTTGAGAAGAGAGGCAAAGTTGAATATTTGGAGTACTTGAAGTGAGTCTTGCAATAAAGAGCTAGGGCAGTGTGGGGTGAGATGGTGGAGAGGGAAGAGAGGGCCTGACCAGAGCCTATTTTATTCTAGGCCAACATTGAATAGTGGCAATTTCAGGACTATCCATAAAGTATCTATACTCCAACTACATTCTCTTAGTAGCACTCCAGCCAAGAAGCTCTCAAATATCCTATGGTTCTAAAATGGAGTTGTTTTCTGAAACTTGTTTAATGATACCCTTAAAGGAAATCAGGACTGTGAAAAAATGAAAAGACGCAGCCCCAGGCCACAGAGTGTGTGTTCTAGTTTAGGACTCATAGTGGAAAAAATTTGACAACAGTCTCTGAATCACAACAATACAACGAACATAAAATAATAAACAAAGACTCATAAGATAATTCAAAATTAAATAACCCTAGGATAAAAAGGGGAGATGAGTGATGGGTAAATCCCTTTTGGTCATGCCTCCAGCCAAGCCACTTTCAAGCCTCTCCTTGGCTAGCCAATGTCAGGCAGGCCTCCCCAAGATGTCTTGTGGCACAGTCTGGATTATGAGAGGAAAGGAAGAAATCTCAAAAGATAGAGACAGAAACAAAGTCCCACGAAAATGATGGAAGATGGCAAGAATAGAAGGAACCGTGGATGTTTCTATGGACCTCTGTGCTGAATGACTCAAAGTTACGTATTCCATTTGGGATACTGCAAACAAGGTTCATGGAAATGACAGAGAATGACAAGCACATGTGATTAATATTCCCAGCACAAACTGATGCTCAATAGATGCTTGTTGAACAATTTTGGGAAGGGTCATTCATCATACAGGATATTCTTAGCCGTAAAAGGAATCACATAGTTTGTGAACTCAAGGTGACTTGGAGCTCTGTCCCTCTCTCCTCTTCCCCCTAACTTTGGGATGCAGCCACCCAGTGTAGATGGCCCCACAAGACTTCCTAGGCATGGGAAGAAGAGGCAACATTTCATTTCCCCAGTGAAAGCTCACCCTTGAACATTTAGAGTTTCAGTATCAGAGAACCCTGGCAGTCTTCAGTGGCCCTGACTGCAGGATTGTAGGCTCAGATAATATGAAAACTTCAAAAATAAATTCCAAATATGTCATAATCTTGGAAAAACATCCACATGGAAGTTTTATGCATATATAGATTTTCACTTATAAAAAGGCCAGTATTTGTTAATTATGCTCCTGACACACTACTGCATATGTATTATCCCACTCAGTCCACACATGGAACCCCTAGAGAGGGTGCCATTATCCTCTTTTTACACAAAGATAAGCCAAAGCTCAGAAGGGTTAAAAAACCTTCTTCAAAATACAGAGAAAGTAGTAGAAGTATAATTTTAACTCAGGTGAATCTGTTTCTGCAAACCAACAACTCAACCCCACTCAACATTTTTCTGAAGCCTTGAGTGATCTCCCTGTCCACTATACCCCCATCATACTTTAAACCCACTGACATTACACATTTAAAATATTACATAGTAATTATCTAGGATTTCATGAAGTCCTCTTAGAGTGTATTCCCTAGCATTGTGCGAGGCATATTGTGGGCCATCTGATATTTATAGAATAAATGAATGTGCATCCAAGTAATTTCTCTGTAAGGATAAGGCATAGACTAATTTTAGAGAAAAGAATAATAACTATGCTAAAAAGTAATTATGCTAAAGAACCAGAGACTGTTTAATAACCCTCTGATCCCAGATGAGAACAATTCATCTTTGAGGTAGGTACCCTGCTACTTCAGTGATTGCCAGAGGAGCTTGATAGGCCCCCTTAGAAGTCAGAAGCCCCCAGTGCCCTCATGGCCCAGGCAATGCCATCTGGCAAGGCATCTGGTCTGGGCACAGAGCTGGGGACCCTAGCCACACATTCCTGGCTGCCTTCAAAACATCTTTCTCCATGGGGCGTGACCCAAGGACATGACATAGCATGACTCAGGGAGAGCCCAGGGAAAGTGAGTGCTGTTGTGGTTTCTCTTCCTCCTGTGGAAAAGTCAGTTGATCCTGGGCCTGGCTCTCCATGGGGCCTGGGCTGTTAGCCTTGGCTTTGCAGCTCATCCTCCTCCTCCCTCGGTGCCAGGCTGATGCCTCAGGGGACTACTCACATCCGAATCATACTAGGAGGTCAAAAGGAGGAAATGAAAGGTGAAAACAGACATTCCATTTCTCGGCTGAGTGGAAGTCCTAGTAGTCATAATAACCAGCAGTCACTGAACATGTGTGGCATGCTTGGTAGCACATGCCACTGTGCTAAAGGATGAAATGCACAACAAATGCTAACTTGTTAACTCTTCCTTTTATTGAGTGTTCACTCTCTCCCACCTACTATTCCAGGAGATTTTACGAGTATTAACTCATTTAATCCACACAGCAACTCCATGAAGTGAGTCCTATAATTATCACCATTTCACAGACAAGGAAACTGAAGTAAGGAGAGAAGAATTAACTCACTCAAGGCCACACAGTTGATAGAGTGAGATTAGAACACAGCCTGACTTCAGAGCCTGTTCATTTAACTGTTAAAATAAGAAGCTAATCTTTGCATAAAGCTCTCTGCATAGTTACTATTCTTCCCATTTTGCAGAAGAGATAGCTGAGGTTCTGAAAATGTTAGGATGAGATTTAGAAGTAATTAATTGGGGTAGGAAAAATGTGACTTCATTCTAGATCTACATCTTGAGCTCCTTCCATAGTATCATGTTGAATTAAAGATCAGTTGAGGTTGGTTACAGGATAGACTATTTACAAAGTCTCTGGAAAAGCACCATTATAGGGGAATGTTTTCTAGAAGATTCAAGGGATTCTAATTTTGTTCTTGCAGAAGGTGTTTTTTTTCTCAGAATGTCTGCTGCCATCAGGTACACTCATAGCCCAAGGGCCCATGCTCAAGACTCATAAAGATGGGGCAAGCCAACCATAGCCTCAAGGCTACCTAATATCACCTTTTAAGCTCACTTAAAAGTCCAGGAAAAGGCTGAAGGACCAGGAGCAGGAGGTGTCCATGCTCCACCTCCTAGTCCTAATTTCAGATAGAGAAGCTGAGATACCAAATGAAATTCCTCACATGTACATCCTTGCCTTCAAATTTCCAACCCCTTCTATTGTTTACAGAGTAAAAAAGGAAGGCTGGCATTTAAGGAAGGCTGGCAAGTCCAAAGTGATTTTCAGGACTGGAATCTGTTGTCATTTTATAGATTTGGTCAATGATTGGTCCATGACAGGGGGCTTATGATTAAGATGAGAAGGTGTCACTTGCTTACTGTTTGGTTCTAGTGGAACCACATTTACCTTAATCACTCTCTAGGCATGTGATGTGAGTTACTTTGTCAGAAACAGCAACTGGGGCCCAATCCGCACTGTCCATGGGAAACTTTACAAAGGTTACATATGGAAAGCATTTAGGGTCATGCCTGTCTCGGTTGTAGGGACAGGTGGGGCACAGCCAGTATCTCTGCTCTCAGCTGCCAGAGGGAGAGGCCCTTGCCTCCTTCCACAAAGTGTTCCCAATAAAAAGGGCACATTTCCTTCATTACAAATAAAATAAACTCAGGTTGACAATGTCATAGCATTTATCAGAAGAAGAGAAAAACAAGAGCTCCTCTGATGCATATCTAGGTGGATCTGGCATGGGAAGGAGAGAAGTGTATCATGGGGAAAGTAAGGAAAGCACCCACATTATTCCATCACTAGTTCCAGCTTCCCAAATTAGAGCAGGTAGAACGACATCTTCTTGGCTACATCTTAGACCATCCGGGCTTAGAGAGATGTAGAGAGCAACCCCTCTATATTGCTGTTGTCACTGAACCCAAAAGGCTGAATGACTTGACCTGCAAGCAGGGTAGAGCTGGAGCTAGAATTCTGCAATTCCTCACCCTAGTTCAGTGTGTTTTCTGAAATATTTCATTTCATACAACTACCTCAACAATTAGACCCACTTCTATTCATGTGTGGTGGATATTTTAAGGTGATGGTTCTTATCCTGGATTTATGTTATGAACATCTAGGATGTTTAAAAAATTACAAACACCCAGGTCCATACTCTAGGATTTCAATTTCATAGGCCTGGTGTGAGACCTCACCATGGATATTCTTAACAGCTCTCCACTTTATATTTATGAAATTGAGAGACACTACTTTAAGGAATATAAAGGGCTCATAGGATGGCAAATAAATATGTAAATAACTCCCAAGCTTAAGTGTACAGAAGGTGCAGGAAGAACGCAAGTGTGGTTATGACTCAGCTATACTGTGTATGACCAGAGGACTAATTTGGGTAAACTCTACTGTGTATTCTACCTAATCAAATATTATCTTTCCAGGGGGATCTTAAATCACCCCTCTTCCACAGACCTTTTTAAGAAGGCTTCAGATACAGGTGACATACCTCTTTTCTTCTCTTCAAACACTACCCATATGTTGTAAGTAAACAATCTAGTGCCGACTTATATACTATTTCTATTACTATGCTATAGTAATAGTGAAATGAAAGCTTTTACTTGCTCATTGCACATTATGTGCTAGCCACTTTGCTTTATGTTTTCCATATATTGCCGCCAATGGCTCCAGAAGCTCCATGATGTTACTTCTAATGTACCTTTTATACAGATTAGAAAGCTGAAATTCATAAATGTTAAGTACCTTGTTCCAAATCAGACATCTAGTGAAGACATATGAACTCAGGTCTGTATGCCTCTGAAGTCCTTTTCAATGCAATATTCTCTATCAAATATAAATAGTATTTTTTTATTATACCTTTTACTCTGGATATATGATTTTGCAAATATATAATATAAGCTTCTTTGATGTTTCTTCTCCTATGGAATTTACTACATGACCCTGCCCACCCCATCAGCACTATGTGACAAGTAAACAAGTGCTATCCGGGAAAATTTGGTAAAATATTCACGATCCCATAGTCTGGTTATGAATCTAGGGTTCCAAGTACAGGACCATTTAACTGCTCACATACACCACTTGCCAGGCTCTGGTCCTTGATGACTCAGAAACCCTTAGGGTCTAGACTATGTTTGATACTGCTCCCGTATTTCTCATAAATGCCAGAGATGCAGCCTATTCCTCATTAACTGATTTGCCAAGAGTAGCCAGAGCATGAGCAGCCGGGCCCTAAGGACTTGCAGAACAAAACCCTAGCAACCCTTCAAGGGCTAGAAAGAACTACTGAGGATGCATGACGGTGAATTATTTTCAGTGCTATGAGTCAATTACATTCCAGGGGAAAAGTGAACAAACAAACAAAAGCCCCCATATAGAACCTGTTTTTGAAGGAATGATTCCAACTCTCTACATCAACTCACAGAAACAAAAGTGAATTAAGCGACCTGCTCATGCTGATAGAGTGGACCAGTTGAAGAGAAAAAGACAACTTCCATCTTCTTCCCCTAAAAGTCTTCAGTTTGAATCTCAGTTATCTGCTTATGACATAGCAATGTTTCTTAAAAAATTTTTTTTTAATAATTTTATTGAATCATAATTATGTACATTGGTGCAATCACAGGGCACGATTCATATACATTCAGAAATATTTTGATCATACTGTTACAGATATCCTTCATGGCATTTCCTTGATCACTATATA
>CAUYON010091855.1:0-18732 GCA_963573935.1 Arctocebus calabarensis
CTTCTGTATTACCTTGGACAACTTACTTTTGCCCAGGTTTGTTCCTTTGGAAAATGAGAATAATAATAGCACCTTCAGCGGTGCCTGTGGCTCAAGGAGTAGGGCACCGGCCCCATATGCCAGAGGTGGTGGGTTCAAACACGGCCTCGGCCAAAAAAATAATAATAATAATAATAATAGCACCTTCATCACAGGGCTTTTGTGAGAATAGAAAATAGATACAGGCTGGACACAGTGGCTCACACCTATAATTTTACCGCTCTAGAAAGCTAAGGGAGGTAGCTTGCTTGAGCTCAGGGGTTTGAAACCAGCATGAAAAAGAGGGAAACTCTATCTCTACTAAAAATAGAAAAACTAGCTAGGCATTGTGGTGGGTGCCTGTAGTCCCAGCTGCTCTGGAGGCTGAGGCAAGAGGATTGCTTTCACCCAAGAGTTTGAGGTTGCTGTGAGCTACAGTGACACCATAGCACTCTAACCAGTG
Source organism: Arctocebus calabarensis (assembly GCA_963573935.1). NCBI lineage: Eukaryota > Metazoa > Chordata > Mammalia > Primates > Lorisidae > Arctocebus > Arctocebus calabarensis. Next base: position 482 of record CAUYON010091855.1, read on the forward strand.
CGACAGAGTGAGACCCTGTCTCAAAAAAAGAAGAAGATAGATATAGGTAAAGACAGATCTTAGAATAGTGCTGGCACGGTACGTACTGTATGAATAGGATTACCTTTAATGTTATTGTTATGATTATTGCTATTTTAATGTTGGGCAGTACTGTCATTCTTACTGCATTTCTACATGCAGATTCATGTGATTGAGAAATTAATTTAATATTCTCTTATTTCTGTCCCTTTCTAGTTTTGCCAAGTAAGATGTTTGATTAAGATCAGTGGATTTACTTTTCTTTTTTTTTTTTTTTGAGACAGAGCCTCAAGCTGTCACCCTGGGTAGAGTGCTGTGGCATCACAGCTCACAGCAACCTCCAATTCCTGGCCTCAAGCCAGTCTCCTGCCTCCGCCTCCCAAGTAGCTGGGACTACAGGCGCCCGCCACAACGCCCGGCCATTTTGTTTGTTTGTTTTTGGTTGCAGCCGTCATTGTTGTTTGGCGGGCCCGGGCTGGATTCGAACCCACCAGCTCAGGTGTACATGGCTGGCGCCTTAGCCCGTTGAGCCACAGGCGCCGAGCCAGTGGATTTACTTTTCATGCAGACTCTTTTTTTTTCTTTTGAGACAGAGCCTGGGTAGAGTGCTATGGCATCACAGCTCACAGAAACCTCCAACTCCTGGGCTTAAGTGATTCTCTTGCCTCAGCCTCCCAAGTAGCTGGGACTACAGGTGCCCACCACAACGCCAGGCTATTTTTCGGTTGTAGTTGTCATTGTTTGACAGGCCCGGGCCAGATTTGAACCCACCAGCTCTGGTGTATGTGGCTGGCGCCTTAGCTGCTTGAGCCACACAGGTGCCACCCAGACTCTTATTTGTAACCCTTTTATTATTCTTTTTAAACAAATTGCACCAGAGGCAGGAGGCCCCAGCTTCACACCCGTAGACTCTTGGAAATAATTTATTACTCTAAAAAAGCGTTTTATAGTGTTAGAAAAGCATTTCACAGTTTATCATATTAGAAAAAGGGTTTAATTATAACTTTGCCTTCTGTACCAAGACTTGCCACTCAGAAGTCGTCAAGACCTTTCAACTGTAGCACTGTCAGCTGGAATTTTGGAGTTGGTTGTAACTTTGGCAGCAGCTTGTTCCACCTTCCACCTTGGCTAAGAGTTTCAGTCATATTTTCTCTGACATGTGGCCATCTAGTCCCTGAGGACTTCCAAAAATAGGAATCCCACAGCTCGTCAAAAATAATCATTCTGTTGTTAGACAACCCTAGTCATGTGAAAGTTCTTTCTTATTTGTATGTGAAACCTGCTTCCCAGAAACTTTATTTTGTTGCTCTTTGTTCTGTCCCCTGAAGCATATAGAACAGGACTGTTCCTTCTTCCATTTAATTGCCTTAGATATTTAAAGATGGCTTTCATATCATCTTTTAATGCTTTCCTCTTTGGATGACATGTTTTGTAATCCTTACTCATCTAATACGGGACCCAATCTATCCTGTCAATGTTCCTCTTGACACACAACACCTAGAAATGAACACAGTTTTCTTTTTTTTTTTTTTATTTGTAGAACACAGTTTTCTTTTTCTTTTTTTTTTTTTTAATTTTTACTTACTTATTTAGTTTTTGCAGTTTTTGGCTGGGGCTGGGTTTGAGCCCTATACCTTGAGCTGCAGGCGCCACCCTTTGGTGATTATCTTTTTTTTTGAGACAGAGCCTCAAGCTGTCACCCTGGATAGATAGAGTGCTGTGGCATCACAGCTCACAGCAACCTCTAATTCCTGGGCTCAAGCGAGTCTCCTGCCTCCATCTCCCAGGTAGCTAGGACTACAGGCGCCCACCACAACGCCCGGCTATTTTTTGGTTACAGCCGTCACTGTTGTTTGGCGGGCCCGGGCTGGATTCAAACCCTCCAGCTCAGGTGTACATGGCTGGCGCCTTAGCCCATTGAGCCACAGGCGCTGAGCCAGAACACAGTTTTCTAAACGTGAGTTGACTGTCAACGAGTGTAGTGAGACCACTTCCACCTGGGGTTTGGACATACACATCTGACGTATGTTGATGCTGCCCAAGTTTGTATTTGCACTTTTTGTGTTTATATCACAGTGTTGGCTTATGTAAAAAATATGGTTATCAAAGATGCTCAGCATTTTTTATGAACTAATGCCAAGCTGAAGCTTATATTTTTACAATTAATTTTTGAAACTGAAATATACAACTATATAATTATCCCTATTAGATTTCCCTGGCTACTGTCAGTTTATTATTTAAAACCATTAAAATCTTGATGCTATACATAAGTTAGCCATGTCTCTTAGTTGTGTGACATGTGAAAAATAAAATTTAATGTGCATTTCTTCATCTTTATTCAAGTAATGCATAGAAGTGTAATAAGAGAAAGAAATGAAATATTAAGTCCTTGAGGCACAACACTAGAGATTGCTTTCTGTTCAATAAAAATCCACTACCAAACTTTTTCTTTTTTTTGAGGAAGAGTCCCTCTAGATTCAGTAGGGTGCTGTGGCGTCACAGCTCACAGCAACCTCAAACTCTTGGGCTTAAACGATTCTCTTGTCTCAACCTCCTGAGTAGCTAGGACTACAGCTACCCGCCACAACACCCGGCTATTTTTGGTTGCAGTTGTCATTGTTGTTTAGGCCCAGGCCCAGGCCGGCCACATACCTCTGTGAAGAACAGAGAACCCATACACAGAACCCATCAGCCTCTGATGGCGCCCTACTCACCCAAACATTTTCTTTTCCTTTTTTTTTTTTGAGACAGAATCTCAAGCTGTCATCCTGGGTAGAGAGCTGTGAGCGCTGTGACATCATAGCTCACAGCAACCTGAAACTCTTGGGCTTAAGTGATTCTCTTGCCTCAGCCTCCCAAGTAGCTGGGACTACAGGCTTTATTCGAGTAATGCACAACTGGGTCGCACCTGTGGCTCAGTGGGTAGGGTGCTGACCCCATATACCAAGGATGGTGGGTTCAAGCCCGGCCCCAGCCAAACTGCAACAAAAATAGCCTGGTGTTGTGACAGCACCTGTAGTTACAGCTACTCAAGAGGCTGAGGTTGTTGTGAGCTGTGACGCCAAGCCACTCTACGAAGGGCGATAAAGTAAGACTCTGTCTCTAAAAAAAAAAATTAAAAAAAAAAAAGCAGGCGGTGCCTGTGGCTCAGTAGGCAGGGTGCCAGCCCCATATACTGAGGGTAGTGGGTTTGAACCTGGCCCGGCCAAACTGGAACAAAAAATAACTACACGACAAAGTGGTCATTAAAAAAAAACAATCCTTAGCTAAGAATTGACCTCATTACTTTCAGACCTACTTATTCTGTTACATAAAGATCAGAAACCCACTTAGGGACTGTGTCATGTATTGATGTTGCAGGTGCAATTGAATTGTTAAGAATCTGTATAATTGGAGGGAGGATGGGTGGAGGGAGGGTAATTGGTAGGACAACACCTTCGGTACATCTTATAAGGGTACATGTGAAATTTGCTAAATGTAATAATACACAATAACTAAGAGGGTGCCATGAAGGCTGTGTTAACTAGTTTGATGAAAATATTTCAGATTGGCTCGGCGCCTGTGGCTCAACGGGCTAAGGTGCCAGCCACATACACCTGAGCTGGTGGGTTCGAATCCAGCCCAGGCCCACCAAACAACAATGACGGCTGCAACCAAAAAATGGCCGGGTATTGTGGCGGACACCTGTAGTCCCAGCTACTTGGGAGGTGGAGGCAGGAGACTAACGTGAGCCCAGGAATTGGAGGTTGCTATGAGCTGGGTTTGCCACAGCACTCTATCCAGGGTGACAACTTGAGGCTCTGTCACAAAAAAAAAAAAAAAAGAAAATATTTCAGATTGGCTCAGCACCTGTGGCTCAGTGGGCTAAGGCGCCAGCCACATACACCTGAGCTGGCGAGTTCAAATCTAGCCCGGGCCCGCCAAACAACAATGACAGCTGCAACCAAAAAAAATGGCTGGGCGTTGTGGTAGGTGCCTGTAGTCCCAGCTACTTGGGAGGCAGAGGCAGGAGATTCGCTTGAGCCCAGGAATTGGAGGTTGCTGTGAGCTGTGATGCCACGGTCCTCTATCCAGGGTGACAGCTTGAGGCTCTGTCTCAAAAAAAAAAAAAAAAAAACAGAAAGAAAGAAAAGAAAATATTTCAGATTGTATATAAAATCAGCACATTGTACCCCATGATTGCACTAATGTAAACAGCTATGGTTTAATGCAAAAAAAGTAAAAATAAAAATAAAAAAATAGCTACACGTTGTGGTGGGTGCCTGTAGTCCAAACTACTCGGGAGGCTGAGGCAAGAGAATTGCCTAAGCTCAGGAGTTGGCTGTGAGCTGTGACACTATAGCACTCTACTGAGGGCAACAAAGTGAGACTCTGTCTCTAAAAAAAAAAAAGTAATGCACAACGCCAGGCTATTTTTTTGTTACAGTTGTCATTGTTGCTTCAGCTGGCCTGGGTCGGGTTTGAACCCGCCATCCTCAGTGTATGTGGCTGGCACCCTACCCACTGAGCTACGGGTGCCACACAGCCCAAACATTTTCTAAAAGTCATTGATTTTATATGTTCAAATCCACATAACTATAATCCAGACCCCATTTCTCTACCTTATCCATGAAGAACTAAGTTTCAAAAATCTAAATATACTCCATCTTTTTTTCTTTTCCTTACTCTGTTTCCCTGGGTAGAGTGTCATGGAGTAATAATTCACAGCAACCTCAAACTGTTGGGCTCAAGCAATCCCTTTGCCTCAGCCTCCCAAGTAGCTGACACTATAAGCATGTGCACCACACCTAGCTGGTTTTTCTGCTTTTAGTAGAGACAGTGTTTCCTTCTTGCTCAAGCTAGTCTCAAACTCCTGAGCTCAGGCAATCCAGCTGCCTCGAACTCCCAGAGTCCTGGGATTACAGGCATGAGCCACCAAGCCCAGTCTCCTCTTTGCTATTTCTGAAGTTCCCAGCCACGTGGCCATATCAATGAGACGCAGAAAGAAAGAAAGAGTGTTTTGTCATGACTTTAATTTTTAGAGTCTCACTTTGTCACCCTTGGTAGAGTAATTTGGCATCATAGCTCACAGCAACCTCAAACTCTTGGGCTCAAGTGATTCTCTTGCCTCAGCCTCCCAAGCGGCTGTGACCGTAGGCACCTGCCACACGCCCACCTATTTTTAGAAACAGGGTCTTGCTCTTGCTCAGGCTGGTCTCGAACTCCTGAGCTCAGGCTGTCTACCTGCCTCGGCCCCCCAGGGTGCTAGGCTTATAGGCGTGAGCTACCACTCCTGGCTGTGACTTTTTTCTACCATCTGTTTAATAACTATTTTTGGAGTTTCTCCATACATTTCCCATAATCTATTGATCTGCATTCCCAAATGTACCTCTGTCCTCATTTTTTTCTTTTGTCTGGTGTTTGAAAACATGAGTCAGTTGAATCTCTCATCTCTGACATTTTCACATCTTTCAGTAGCTGGGAAGGACATTTATGGGCATTCCATGCGTTCAGGAGTGGGTGGATGCCTCTGTGAAGGTGCTCTAGCCTGGGAGGTAAGTATACAGAGAGAGGGGAGACAGGGTGCTCGGCCAGGAGACGAAGGCCCAATGGGAGCATCAGGCACAGCGAGTGGGAAGCTGCAGGGCAAGGGGTGCTGTTATGGGTCCTAGAGTATATTATGTTTGAAGGAGGGGTGTAGGTGGCCTTCCTTTTCTAAGCTGAGCTGATCCCAGGCTGGCAGTTGTACTCAAGGCCTCCCTGAAAACCTGCAACTGCTATTTGAACACACATTTCATTCTCAAAGGCTCCTCTTCATGGAATTTGTTTTAGTCTTTATAATTTTTTGTAAGAGGCGAGTCTCATTATGTTGTCTCACTATGTTCAAATTTTGGGGTTCAAGAGATCCTCCCACCTCTGCCTCCAAGGAGCTGGAACTACAGGTGTGCACCACGACACCCAGCTTAGTGTTTATAATTTTTGACTCATTCTTTAGTTACTCTTATTTCTTCTCTGTCCTCTCTCAACAATATAGTATCTCTAGAAGTATTTGAGTATAATCATTCTTCGTACTTGACTTACAGCCTTTACATTTTTAAGGCCCTGATTTTTGTCATGTCTCCTCCGCCCCACTCACCCCTCCCCATTAGTTTTTACTGGATTCTGGATTTTTGGCTTTCCTGGTGAAGTTGTTTGTTTGTGTACATTTTTCTATCAGGAACAGCACTTGAAAAAGCTTTGTGATGGTTGTCCTGGCGACAGCCCACGCTTAGGAGCGGGTTCCCAGTGCACTTTTTACCGCTTTGTCCCTCTCTTTTGCGAGCTCCTTCAAGTGAGGGGGAGTGTCCCACCCGACACTGGTTCAGAAGAAGTGCTCACCCCGGGTTTGGCGCTGGTGGCTCAACGGGCTAAGGCACCAGCCATGTACACCTGAGCTGGCGGGTTCGAATCCAGCCTGGGCCTGCCAAACAACAATGACGGCTGCAACCAAAAAATGGCCGGGCGTTGTGGCAGACGCCTGCAGTCCCAGCTACTTGGGAGGCGGAGGCAAGAGACTCGCTTGAGCCCAGGAGTTGGAGGTTGCTGTGAGCACTGTACCCAGGGTAACAGCTTGAGGCTCTGTCTCAAAAAAATAAATAAAAATAAAAAGAGGTGCTCACCCGGGGATGAGTAGCGGGGGCTATTAGATGCTCCCCCTCTAAAAATCTGAGCCAAGAGAGCTCATTTTGTACCCACTTACTTCGATCTCTTTCAAAATATGACCATGGTAGAAATTTAGGTTTTCAGAGTTGCCCACTACCCTGGAGCTGTTTGCACTTAGGATCTCCTGGAATCTCGATGTGCTTCTCACTAAGCTTATTTTTACAGTGCACTCTACTCTAGCACTAAGTGTTTCAAAACCTTGTTCTGTCATTTTTTTTTTTTTTTTTTTTTTTTGAGGCAGTCTCACTCAGTGCCTTGAGCAGAATGCTGTAGTATCATAATAGCTCACAGCAACCTCAAACTCCTGCGCTCAGGCCATCCTCCTGCCCCAGCCTCCCGAGTAGTTGGGACTATAGGTGCCCGCCACCATGCCCAGCTGCCAGGTTTTTAGAGATGAGGGTCTCACTTTTCTCAGGCTGGTCTCAAATTCCTGAGCACAAACAATCCACCCATCTCGGTCTCCCAGAGTGCTGGTATTTAAGGCATGAGCCACCACATCCAACCTAGACCTTTTTTTTTTTTTTTTTAAATTGTTGGGGATTCATTGAAAGTACAAGAAACCAGGTTACACTGATTGCATTGGTTAGGTAAAGTCCCCCTTGTAATTGTGTCTTGCCCCCAAAACTTTTTTTTTTTTAACAACTCGGGGCATTTCATGCATTCACAGTATTGTGTAACCATCACCTCTATTTTTTTGAAGAACATTCTCATCACCCCAAAAGGAAGCGCCATCCCTATCAGCAGTCACACTCCATCCCCTCCCCAGCTGATGGTGATCATGAATCCACTAGCCATCTCTGTGGACCTGCCCGTTGTGGACATTTCATATGATTTTTTTTGAGACAGAGCCTCAAGCTGTCACCCTGGATAGAGTGCTGTGGCATCACAGCTCACAGCAACCTCCAATTACTGGGCTCAAGTGAGTCTCCTGCCTCCACCTCCCAAGCAGCTGGGACTACAGGTGCCCACCACAACACCAGGCCATTTTTTGGTTGCAGCTGTCCTTGTTGTTTGGCAGGCCAGGGCTGGATTCGAACCCGCCAGCTCAGGTGTACGTAGCTGGTGTCTTAGCCCATTGAGCCACAGGCGCCGAGCCTAACTTTTTTTTTTTAACAGCTGGGCTCTCACTGTGTTGCCCAGACTAGAATGCAGTGGCTATTCATAGGCACGACTACAGTGTACTACAGCCTGGAACTCTCAGCCTCAAGCAGTCCTCTTGCCTCAGCCTCCTGAGTAACTGGGACCCCCACTTTCTTCCCCTGACTTTTCTAATACCGAGATGGCATTTTTTTTTTTTTTTTTTTTATAAAGAGCCTCAATCTGTCACACTGGATATAGTGCCATGGCATCACAGCTCATAGCAACCTCCAATTCCTGGGCTCAAGCGAGTCTCTTGCCTCGGCCTCCCAAGCAGCTGGGACTACAGGCGCCCGCCACAACGCCCGGCCATTTTTTGGTTGCAGCCGTCATTGTTGTTTGGCCAGCTGGGCTAGATTCGAACCTGCCAACTCAGGTGTACGTGGCTGGCACCTTAGCCCGTTGAGCCACAGGCGCCGAGCCATAGACATGGGTAGTTAAAACAAAAAGAAAGAACAGGGTGGAGGGGGCAAAGAATAGACATTAGGTCCTTTTAAATATATCTTACTTGATAGATTTGACTTTGACCGTGCACATTTCTTTTTTTGAGACAGAGTCTAACCATGTAATGAATTGGTACCATAAATGCACAGAGAAGAACTACTCCAAGTAACTTTAAAGCATATTCATTTGACTATATACACCTAGTGAGATTTACTTTAAGAAGAAAACTAGAAATCCTAAAGAGTAAGCTGAGCTTAGTAATGATTGTTTGGTGGTTGTTAGTATTAGGATTGATAACCTAAGACCTATGGATGTGATGGAGGAAAATGAAAATAAATACTTCTGTACATATATCTGAGAACTAAGATTTGGGGCATAGGAGAAAGGTAATTCAGGTGTTAGAGCTTTAAGATTACATATAAATCCTAGAATTCTGAATTGGAATTGAAAGGCTCAGAATGAACTCTTATTGCTTCTAAAAACATTTTTTTTTAATGGTCCTACCTCTGTCCTCTGAAAAGGCCTAGCAATATTGCACAAAAGAGAAACATCGAGCACTTCTGGTACCCATGGTGGTCTCTGAATACCATTTGCCCTGAAAGGAACAAGGGCTCCTTGGAGCAATGTTGACTACAAGACTAGAGAATGGAAGCAAAAGTACAAAGTGCGCCTCAGCTTGGAACAGCTTGGAACATCAGAAGCTCTGGCCTAGGCACCTCCACCTCTTTAGAACCTGGCTGGGAGCTTAGCTTAGAGCAGTGGTTCTCCACCTTCCTAATGCTGCAGCCCTTTAATACAGTACCTGTGGGTCACGACCCCCAGGTTGAGAACCGCTGGCTTAGAGGGAGCAGCTAACCAGAACTAAATGAATCCCAAAGAAATTGGGCGTACTTGTCTCTATAGCAAGACTCAGTGACGTCTTTCTGGTCTCATTATCTAGAAGGAATGCTCCTACAGGGAAGAAATAGGCAGCATTATCTGGAGGGACTACATGGAGGCCCAGAGACACTGGCAGCTTATCCAAGGTCACTCAGCTAGATAGTGACCTTGCAGTCCTGGCTCCAAACCTGGTGTTCTTTCAGGGGCAACACACCCAAACCACTGTCACTGGCCTCAACCGGGGGATTTCTCCACTAGGCATGACAGCCCCAGGCCTAGTGCCTATAAGCTTTGCTAGGGCCCAGGAAAATGTATTGGCTCCTAAAATTAAAAAGACAACAGGGTTGCGCCTGTAGCTCAGTGAGTAGGGCGCTGGCCTCATATACCCAGGGTGGTGGGTTCAAACTCGGCCCCGGCCAAACTGCATCAAAAAATAGCCAGGCGTTGTGGTGGGAGCCTGTAGACCCAGCTACTCAGGCGGCTGAAGCAGGAGACTCGCCTAAGCCCAGGAGTTGGAAGTTGCCGTGAGCTGTGTGACGACACAGCACTCTACCGAGGGTGACAAAGTGAGACTCTGTCTCTAGGAAAAAAGAAATAATAATAAAACAAATTAAAATACAACAGTAGGCTGGGTGTGGTGGCTCATGTCTGTAATCCTAGCACTTTGGGAGGCCAAGGTGGGTGGATTGCTTGAGCTCAGGGATTTGAGACCAACCTGAGCAAGAGTAAGACCCCATCTCTACAAAAAAAAAAAAAAACTGGCTTGGCACCTGTGGCTCAATCAGCTAAGGCGCCAGCCACATACACCTGAGTTGGTAGGTTCAAATCCAACCGGACCCACCAAAACAAAAATGACGGCTGCAACCCAAAAATAGCCAGGCGTTGTGGCGGGCGTCTGTAGTCCCAGATACTTGGGAGGCAGAGGCAGGAGAATACCTTGAGCTATTTTCAAACTATTCTGTGAGCTGTGATGCTGTGATGCCACAGCACTCTACCCAGGATGACAGCTTGAGAGCTGTGATGCCACAGCTGTGAGCTGTAATGCCATGGCACTCTACCCAGGGTGACAGCTTGAGGCTCTGTCAAAAAAAAAAAAAAACTAGCCAAGCATGGTGGCTCATACCTGTGATCCCAGCTACTTGGGGGAGGCTAAAGCAAAAGGATCCCTTGAGCCCAAGAGTTTGAGGTTGCTGTGAGCTATGACACCAGGGCAACAGTGAGACTCTCTCTTTCTTAAAAACAAAACAATGGTGGCGCCTGTAGCTCAAGTGGCTAAGGCGCCAGCCACATACACTAGAGCCGGTAGGTTCGAATCTAGCCTGGGCCTGCCAAACAACAACAGCTGCAACCGAAAAACAGCTCGGCGTTGTGGCAGGCGCCTGTAGTCCCAGCTACTTGGGAGGCTGAGGCAAGAGAATTGCTTAAGCCCAGGAGTTGGAGGTTGCTGTGAGCTGTGATATTACAGCATTCTACCCAGGGTGACAACTTGAGGCTCTGTCTCAAAAAAAAAAAAAAAGACAAGAGTAAAATCAATAAAAGTCAATGTTTATTAACTGTAAAGCTGTAATCTACTCAAGTGCAACTGCAACTGCGATGGAATCTCCTGCTCAACCTTTCTTTAATTCTTTCTCGCTTATCTAGAAGGTGGGATGCAGGCATGTTTAGTGTGCTTGCTCTAATGTGCAGTAGAACCTGCAGAATTCCAGCGCAGGGTCCCTCACAGGTCTTCAAACAGACCCATGTACAGCCCTGAACTCTGAAGGGCATGGGCCTGGGTGTCCCCTTCTGTGTATTTTTACTGAGAGCAAAGAGCTTGGCAGAAACTCCTGTCTCCAGTGAACCCTGGAGCCCAAATGCACTCAGAAGTAGCATTCACTTTATCTCCCTGGTTTCTTGAACAACCCATTAGAATCAGACATACCTAGAGGCCCAGTCAGATGAAGTTCAAGACCTTTTTTACAATATTTGTAAGATGGGCGAACAGGGAACTCCCTTTATCCCTGGAAGAAGGAGGCAACCCTGGATGAAGAACAGTGGATGGAAGCAGATCTAAGAGAATCACTGGGAAATGGGGCCAGAGCCCTGATGGAACTCACCCTGAAGTCCATCTCCTCTGGGCTTTTCAGCTCCACGAACCAATGCATCCCCTTTGTTGCTTAAGCTAGTGGGAACTAAGACTTTTTTTTTTTTTTGTAGAGACAGAGTCTCACTTTATCACCCTCTGTAGAGTGCTGTGATGTCACACAGCTCACAGCAACCTCCAACTCCTGGGCTTAGGCGATTCTCTTGCCTCAGCCTCCCGAGAAGCTGGGACCACAGGCGCCCGCCACAGGCCCGGCTATTTTTCTGTTTTGCAGTTCAGCCGAGGCTGGGTTTGAACTCGCCACCTTTGGTATATGGGGCTGGCGCCCTACTCGCTGAGCCACAGGCGCCGCCCTGGGGACTAAGTTTTGATGCTAGAAATCAAAATGGTCCTGACTAATGTGAAACCTCCTAGCTCTTGTTGAGGGGTCTAACGCAGCTACACACACTTTCATCTCTTCCTCCAGCCCCTCTCCTAAGAGAAACACACAAAGGATCTGGCTAGCCCACCCTGAGAAGTGTACCAAAAGACCCTAACCTGACAGGCAAGCTGTGGAATTCACCTAATCCCTGTGGCCCCATATAAAAGTGGTCTCTAGGGCAGCGCCTGTGGCTCAGTGAGGAGGGCGCCGGTCCCATAAACCGAGGGTGGCGGGTTCAAGCCCGGCCCCAGCCAAACTGCATCGAAAAATAGCTGGGTGTTGTGGCGGGCACCTGTGGTCCAAGCTACTCAGGAGGCTGAGGCAAGAGAATCGCCTGGGCCCAGGGGCTGGAGTTGCTGTGAGCTTTGTGACGCCGCAGTACTCTACCGAGGGCGATAAAGTAAGACTCTGTCTCTACAAAAAAAAAAAGTGGTCTCGAACTGCCCTTTCGGGGTGCAGACACCATCTTTGCACGGCCGAAGCAGGTCATCCTCTCCTTTCGATAAAGCTGACCTAAACTTCTCTGCTCCCCCTGTGGCCTCATCTCTGGGTGCCACTGTTTAAACCTTTCGGCTCTCTGTCTATCCACCTCTGAAGCTTTGGCTCTCCAGAGCAAACTCTTCCTGGAGTACATCCACAGGGGCTGGCCCAAAGATAAGTGCGCTTAGCCCTTCAGACGACGGTGGGAGATTATCTGAGATGCGGAACATTTCAGAAACACCCCCCTTCCCTGAGAACAGCAGAAAGCAATGGCATCCGGGAAGCTGGGCTTGGGTGGGGTGTTCGTGCCAAGGACTGATCCTTATTGTAAGACAGCATCCAGCATTTCTGTTGTGCCCTCCACACCCTCCTGGGGACAACCTGTTAAACACAGATATCCCCAGTTTGATACGTACCCATTTGATAAGCATCCAATGAGCAGTACCCCCACTCTGCGTGGAGGCTCAGCATAGAGTCCCCTTGTCCCTTTTCCTGCTCGCACATCACATATAAACACAGCCTTGGGGTTTCATCTCAGGAAGCAGAGGAACCTCAGGAAAGACAGCTGGTGTGGGGGTCACAAGCACTAAAGTCTGGTCCTTGGCTGAGCCACTAACTTCTCGGGTAGTCCTCTCCCCTCTCTGAGCTCAGTTTCTTCATCTAACCCAGGGCCTGGCACAGAGCTGCTATTTAAAATGTTGGCTGAGTACCTAAATGAAAGTATTAGATTAGATCATCTCGAAGATTCCTTCCTCCCTTCAAAGTTCTGAGACCCATGCAGAAATGAACTGCCATTTAGATGATTTTTTTTTTTTTTTTTTGAGGTAGAGCCTCAAGCTGTCACCCTGGGTAGAGTGCTGTGGCATCACAGCTCACAGCAACCTCTAATTCCTGAGCTCAAGCGAGTCTCTTGCCTCCGCCTCCCAAGTAGCTGGGACTACAGGCGCCCGCCACAACGTCTGGCCTTTTGTTTTAGTTGCAGCCACCATTGTTGTTTGGCAGGCCCAGGCTGGATTCGAACCCACCAGCTCAGGTGTACGTGGCTGGCGCCTTAGCTCTTTGAGCCACACACAAGCCAAGCTGCCATTTAGATGATTTAAAAAGTGAGTTGAGGGGCTCGGCACCTGTGGCTCAACGGGCTAAGGCGCCAGCCACGTACACCTGAGCTGGTGGGTTCGAATCCAGCCCGGGCCTGCCAATCAACAATGATGGCTGCAACCAAAAAATGGCCGGGTGTTGTGGCGGGCGCCTGTAGTCCCAGCTACTTGGGAGGCGTAGGCAAGAGACTCGCTTGAGCCCAGGAATTGGAGGTTGCTGTGAGCTGTGATGCCACAGCACTCTATCCAGGGTGACAACTTGAGGCTCTGTCTCAAAAAAAAAAAAGGGGGGCAGCTGGATAAGTGAGCAAATAGAAAAAAAAAAAAGAGCTACTTAGTTCTGACTAGTGATTCCAAAGAATTATAAAAGGCAGGGATGTTTGAAAGGGGGTTAGAATACCATCCATGCAACTAGGAACAAGAGGAAGGCAAGGTTCTCCTGGGTCTGACTTGGGCTGGCAGCCTTCCAAGCATCAGACCACAGCTTTGTCAGAAAGGTGGGCGGGTCCTGCACAGAGAAAGCTAAAGGTGGGCTAAGGCCCCTGAGGAGGAGCTGGGATTGCCCTGGTTTGGAAGTGGGTCAGTCTACACTCCCCAATGTGTGATCAACTTCTGCTCCAGGGACCCAAAGGCTCTTTCGGGAAAGTCTGCATGGTTCTCAGATCCCACATGGGAATGAGGGGCCCTGAGATCCTCTAGGAGGCATTACCCATAGCTCCTTGATATGGTGTGGTCTCCTGAGGAGAGCCCCCTAGGCCATAGAAGGAGCAGCCAAGTGCGTGGGGAACACGGAAGGTCTAAGGAGCCAGGCTGAGTCCCTATTTATAATATGCTACAGAAGTGCCCTCTGGTCTCGGGCATGGACCTCAGGTGCGTCCAGGGTTGCCAATTAACAGTCAAAAGTCTCCAGGCTGCCTAGGCATCTCCTAGGCCTGCCAACCACCAGCACCTAGATCAGGAGATAACTCAAGAGAAGTCCATGGTCTGAGCCCTGCAACCAGACCCCCAAGAGGGCCTTCTAAAGAACCACAAAATGCCAGGCACTGTGGCTCACACCTGTAATCTGAGCACTCTGGGAGGCAGAGGTGGGTGGATTGCTTGAGCTTAACAATTCAAGACCAGCCTGAGCAGGAGCAAGACCCCATCTCTACTACAAATAGAAAAACCGACAGGCATTGTGGCAGGTACCTATAGTCTCAGCTACTTGGGAGGCTAAGACAGGAAGATCGCTCAAGCCCAAGAGTTTGAGGTTGCTGTGAGCTATGATGACGCCACAGCACTCTATCTAGGGCAATAGAGTGAGACCCTGTGTCAAAAAAAAGAACCACAGAACTCCTACCAACCAGACTCCAATTACTAATCAAATCCACCTATTAATTTTGGATATCATCCATCGCAGCTTTATTGCTGGTGGAATCATAGCAACTACTTTGAAAGTACTCATGGCCAACTCAGATGCCTTGAAGCTGGTAGAAGGTAGGTAGGTGCTGACTCAACTTGGCCCGACTCAGGATTTGGGGCTGTGGGATATTTCATAAGTCTCCAGGAAACCAGAATCTTGATCTTCTTCCTGTCTGCCTCGTGGTGAACAGTCATGTACTGTGCTGTGTGTTTCGTAAGTGCCGTCACAGCTGTGTCAGGGCACCAGATTTGGAAGATTACCCCACAGTTAGAATCTGGGCTCCCATCAGAGTGCTGTCTCTTGCCAGCTGTGCAGCCTCAGGCAAGGCCATCACTTAACCTCTCTGAACTCTGGTTTCCTCAATTGAAAAATGAAGACCCTGCCTCCTGCACAGTCTACCTGCCCTGGCCACTTCTCAGGGGTGTTGTCAGTGTCAGCCCCAAAGATGTCAACCTGCTTTATGAAAATCTGTTATATTTATGGCGTTTACAGCGTGACACTACCTCCAGTCCACAGCAGGAAGCACACATTATTTCATAGTAGTGATTGGGATTTAAACCAATCCTTCTTCCCTTCCTCCTGGGTCCTCTCCTCCAGTTGAGGAAACACTCCATGGTCACAAGAGCAAACAAAAGGAACTGGTCCTCAGAGCAGCAGAGCCTGTGACCAAGGTATCATCCTCGGCATGACCCAGGTGGCCCCAGACCCCACTGCCTAAAGTGTCCACAGGGCTCTACCAGGGAATATTTCCCAAATCCAGAAAGATTTGAGGGAGGTAGAAAGAGCTAGTAATCTTACTTAAGTAAAGATGGAAAAACCAAAGCCGTGAGGCACGGGGTGGGGGGCAGCCTATCCCTCAACAACAGGAAAGGTAAGTAAGAGCTGGGCTAAGAACTAAGTCCAAGTTCAATCCAGCCAGTGTTTTTAGGTGTCTGTGACCTTGGCACTTTGCTGGGTACAGAGGTGGGGGAGACAATGGCATGGCCAAGATTAATTAGAGGTTCCTCCTGCTGGGAGAGGCAGGCAGGTAACAGCACTGTAGCACAGGGGACAGTGGAAATTCTCAGCTCTGCCAGGGCATGAGGGTAGCCTTGGAGGATATGTGAGCTGAGTGTTGAAGGTTGGGTAGTTTTTCAGGCAGAAAAGTCAGAGGGCAAGTTCCAAAGTCTTATGAGTGGGGGTACCGTGGTAGGTCCAGGAGAGGATGTGTTAGGGGCCAGGCCACACAGAGACATTTCACTGGTATCCCCACAGCCATGGGCATCATTGAAGGGTTTTCGCTATAGAAGTGAAATACTTACTGTAGCATTTTACAGCTGGGACAGGCAGGAGATAGGTTAGAGGGACTGAGGCTGTAGAGGGCCGTATCCACAGGAAATGAGGACTGGGGCCTTTTCCATGCTAATGGTGAGATCTTTGGGGTCCTGATCCTCTCCTAGGACACTCCAGACTCCCCAATGATGACCAATAGATCCCATCTGCTGGCCCAGCCAGACATACTGGTTTACCCAGATTGCACCTAAAGGACCTTCACTGGTGGCAAGAAAGCTGCCTGGCCACTCACTCCAGGCAGCTCCTCTGCTGCCTCCCAGCTTGGTCAGCCCCAGGTCATCTATTCTCTCCTCCAGGCTGCTGATCTCTCAGATTCCATTTATCCCCTGCTACTTATCTCCTGTTACAAGGGAATCTGGGATTCCCTCCCCTAGACTGAGTATTTATACTGCAAAAAAAAAGTCCGAGGCAGGCTTGGTGCCTGTGGCTCAATGGGCTAAGGCGCCAGCCACGTACACCTGAGCTGGCCAGTTTGAATCCAGCCCCCAGGCCCGCCAAACAACAATGACCATTGCAACCAAAAAAAAAAAATAAATAAAAGGCCAGGCGTTGTGGCCGGTGCCTGTAGTCCCAGCTACCTGGGAGGCAGAGGCAGAAGACTCGCTCAAGCCCAGGAGTTGGAGGTTGCTGTGAGCTGTGATGCCACAGCGCTCTATCCAGGGTGACAGCTTGAGGCTCTGTCTCAAAAAAAAAAAAAAAGTCCAAGGCAGACACAAATCCCATGTCCAACAGAAGGCACTCATAATCCCTGACTGCCAAGTTTCCTGGCTGCCCAGGGCCCTGCTAAGGTGTGGAAGCCACTCTGCTGTTTTCCCCTTTTGTGGCTGCTGTCACTCTTACCTGACATCTGTGCTGAGCTGGGCCTTTCCTGATTTGGGTCAGAGTGAGCCCAGCCGAGCCTGGCCTACGTAATGTAGGCATGACATGTGGCTGGGTCCCAGCAGATGGAGTGCCCCATGAACTGTGGTGACAAAAGCATGCAAGGGGAAGTGGGATACAATCAAAGATATGTGGGGGAAGGCTGGCTTCAAATACTATAAATAAATAGATTCAAAGTTCAAGAGCCAGATGGCCTCTTCAAAGCTTCTAGGATGTGGGCAGATCCCAGGGGTCACTGGGAAGCATACTGCAGGGAACAATTAAAGGCAAGATCCTTGACATCTAGGAGCCACTAGTGTAAAGGCAGAAACCAGATGTTTCACTGGACATGACAATTCCAGAGGAGAGGAACTGAGCTGCAAGAAGAGCTAGAACCAGAAAGCCCCCCAGGTCAGGCTAGAGCTTAGGGATACAGCTTACAAAGGAGCTCAAAGTCCAGCAGGCAGCCACATAAACAGCAAGGCACCACGTGGTAAGGGCTCCCAAAGCAGTTTGGATTGCTAGGCTCCCCCAGGGCAATCAACAAAAAAACAAAAACAAACAAAACAAACCAGGCCTTCAATTCACAGTTGCCGTCAAACAAGGCTGTGGCTCTTAACCTTAACCTTGAGGAAAAAGGGGATCCTGAGAACTTACACTTTGAGTCTGCATCTCCTGGGTTTTCCCAAAATGACTTAAGGACAAGCTCTCTGAATGTGATTGCATCATCCAGAACTGTACCCGGATCTGATTTTTCCTTTTTTTTGAGACAGAATCTCACTTTGTTACCCTCAGTAGAGTGCCATGGGTCACAGCTCACAGCAACCTCAAACTTTTGGGCTCAAGCGATTCTCTTGCCTCAGCCTCCCACATAGTTGGGACTATAGGCGCCCACAATGTCTAGCTTTTTAAGAGATGGGGTCTCGCTCTGGGTCAGGCTGGTCTCGAACTCTTGAGCTCAGGTCTTGGCCTCTCAGAGTGTTAGGATCCATCGTGCTCGGCCATCATGCTTGGCCTCAGTTTTTTCCAATTTTTGAATTCTAGAACTGTAATTTCCTGTGCACCTCACTTTACTTCAGGGGGGACTCCTACACTTTTAAAAGATCCGCTCCTGGGTTAGAGCGCTACTTAACTGGTTCTCCCACAACCTCATCTCTGGGATTTCTGTTCCTTCTGACTAGTTTGTGGGGACAATGTGGGGCTTTGCTTTTTCTTTTTCTTTTGAGACAGAGCCTCAAGCTGTCACCCTGTATAGAGCGCTGTGTCATCACAGCTCACAGCAACCTCCAATTCCTGGGCTCAAGCGAGTCTCCTGCCTCTGCCTCCCAAGTAGCTAGAACCACAGGCGCCGGCCACAAAGCCCGGCCAGTTTTTTGGTTGCAGCCACCATTGTTGTTTGGCGGGCCCGGGCTGGATTCG
>CAUYON010091857.1:0-12326 GCA_963573935.1 Arctocebus calabarensis
TATAGGATCCTGTCAAAATCTTTAGCTCCTGTCTACAAACACCAGAGATTTGTGGCCCTAGCCCTTAGGAAAGGATAACAACACTTTAAAGTAAGTAGAAATAATAGTTGAAGGGTTATCATAGACATAACAATAATAAAATAATTTAAAAATCGAAATGCTTTTAATATGAATATATTCACAGATCAAAATTCTACCTAAACAGCTTATAGAAAGCAGAAGAAACCTAACAAGGTACCCCGTTGTGGGGCAAATAATTTTAAAAGAAAAAGTGTTTATCAATGGGCTTAAATGCGGGAAATTCAAATGGTTTGTTATATAGCCACAGTCAAGGGAGTGGATTATCAAAGACTCTTTATGGCACCGGTACGAAGATGTCAGTGGAGGCAGTACATGTTCGAAACAGTGACTGATGCTTGAATTTTGTTGTCACACTACCATACTATAGGAGCATAAGGTGTGAAGTTGGAAGGGCTCTTTCCCACCGTGGGTGTTGATTTACACCGAATGGCATAGAATTGGAGGACCGCCTGTCCCAAGGGCAGAGTCCTCAGCCAGAGGGCACAGTGTGCCATGGAACCTGAAGTAAGGAAAAGCGCCATCAATTTTAGTCTCCTGCCACCGTTGCTCAAAGACAAGGTCAAAGGAGGAGGTCACCGAAGTGGCTGTTGTGACCGATCCTAATTATTACGGAGAAGTTAGTTTGCTCCTATATATTTCATATGAGTCTATTCATGATACATCATTTAATACTTCTATGTCTCATTAGCAAAAGTTAATGAAAAAGTACGATGCAAGTATGAATAGAATCACTGAGGAAATGGAAGTTTTGTTTTCCCCCCGACTCACACCACCCTCCTCGTTTGAAAGAGAGCTCCTTGTCGCATTTTGCCATTTGATGGCTTCAGATGGAGGTTTGGAGGCCGATAAAGGAGGAACGACAAGTTTCTTCCAGTATCAGCTGTTCCTGCAGGTTTCCCTCCAGCCGTGGCTCTTCCTCTGGTCTGAATATGACCTCCGTGAAGCCATCCGTCCCTCCAGGCTCCACACGTATTATCACCAGCTGGATGGTGCGCCAACATCCTGAACCAGAGAACTTTGGACGCTTTCCTCCAAGCTTTCAGGCTCATTGGTTGCTGCTGTCGTACAACCTTCAAGTTGGCAGCTGCATCCTGCTATCACTAGGTGCTGTTGTACAGCATCACTGGCACCTGGATTTGGATGGGAAAGAAACCCCCCACCACTACCTCCTGATTCTTCCCGACAAACGTGGGCTATGCAGAGGCTGCCAGGTACTCCCTTACTGGCCGATGAGACTCGTCAGGACGCGTACCTGGCCCCAACTTTCCTGAAGCCTACACTCAAAGGGGACAGAGAACAATGACTGGGGCCACCAAGATCAGGAAATAGGCATCTGAGGACTAGTCCCAGAAAGGCAGGGAGCCCGTGGGACCAGCCACCTATGAACTAACAAACCCAGCCCGAAGCATATGTTTCACCGCCCCATGGGGTTTTACATACAGAACACAAATTTAAAAATAAAATCAGTAAGAATAAAAAAAAAATCAGTAACAATTTCAAGATGGTAACCAAAAGGTATCAAACTCTTTCTAAATAGGATTTTATACAACTATAATGGTGGCTTGTCCAGGATGGCAGTTCTGTGTAGTGACAAGCACGTGCAAACACTTCACTATTATTCAATAAGAATGCAAATTGCACATGATAACAGTCTGTGGAATATGAATGAGAGGATGGGGTCTGATTAACTTTTTTAATTGCTTCTACAAATCATGTCCTATATTGTACTTGGTAGTTTTCTCCCCTGAATAAATGAAGTTATTCCTTCAAATTATTTGACTCAATTGCAGAATTGATTTATAAAGTGCAGTTTATTGGTGCCTTAAAATTTTAAGGGTTTTGTAAACATGTGACATTATTCTATATGAGTATGGGTGCATCATATATGTTGATTAAATTTCACATATTTAATGTCATTTATCATTACATTTAAGCTAATTAAATAAACTGAAGTATTAGGTATAATTTTAAACCATTTTCCTTTTCTTTGGCCACTGAATAAACACATTTCTGATCACTAATTAGAGACAGGGGCTGTTTTTTGCCATGATCACAGAATTCTTTAAAAGTGAATCACTGACTTACCAGTGGTTGGTGAAGAGCAAGGTAGTTCACCACTTCATTTCATCCATTTTTTAAATTAACCTTTGGGGAACGCTACCTG
The DNA here is from genome assembly GCA_963573935.1 of Arctocebus calabarensis. Taxonomy (NCBI): domain Eukaryota; kingdom Metazoa; phylum Chordata; class Mammalia; order Primates; family Lorisidae; genus Arctocebus; species Arctocebus calabarensis. The sequence continues at coordinate 2,246 of CAUYON010091857.1, forward strand.
GAAGGAATGAAGACCTACAACCTAACCTAATTTGTTTAAAAAGTTGGTAATGATCAGCCTGTTATCAATAGTAAAGATATTTTTTAATTAAGAGGCCTTATTATGAACTGTTATGAACAGGATGTCCTTGACGTAGCATTACTTACGTAAAACAAACCTAGGATGTATGGTTTATGAGTATGGCTTTTTGTAGAATATCACATAAGTTATAAAACTAGAGATTATAAAGTAGAGCTGTTTTATGCTGTGAAAAGTAACTTGTTCCTCTTGTTAAAGGCCCCCTGCATTACTCAGGCCCAAAGATCTTATATCTGAAATATGAAGGAAGCTGTGTTTCAGGTTTCCCTCTGTTTCACCTGTTTCTCTAATCATCAGATCATTAAAATAATGGGCCAGATATCTGATTCATTTGGATTTTGCATCTAATTTTGAAATATAATCTTTTCCCTAATTATAAAGATATGTGAGCATTTCAGGCTCATATATTTCAAGCTTATTTGAAATTTGTGAATTTCAAAACAATGCTGTTCGAGATTAAGCCATTTATCTGGGAAAAGGGAAGAAAACATTCTTGATGTTAACATGCGCGATTAGATGCACTTAAAACATTCTGAAAGCTGTCAACTTCTTGTTCCATCAACCTTAAAGGAAACCTGTAGCAGCCTCCTTGTTTTGTACATATTAATTTGAGAAGCAGAGAAGCATGATGGTGTGCAGCTCCATCACTTCTGTCACTCACATATGGGATATAAGGTAGTTTTCATAGTGTGTCATATTTACCTTAAAGTTTTAGCCATGAATCTTGTCCCTTAATAAGTCAATTCATGAAGCTTATAATTGGCACACTACATATAATTTTAATATATAATATGTGGTACTCTCTAACATTGATTTCACTTAATCTTTAACCTGACATATTGTAGGTTTTACAGTAGCAGTTCTCACATTGAGACTCCATCTGTTGATGGCAGGAAACAATATTGCTGTACTCTAGGAGGCTGCCAAAAAGTGTAAATGACTTGATATGCAGCTAACGGTGGAGTTCAACTACACTTAAAGATGCTCTTTTTGTATTTCTCAATTACACGGTAATAATCACTGAATACCACCGGTAGGAATCCCTGAAGATCAGTGTGACTTACACATTTGAAGACATTATAGAAGTGGTAATAAATTATACCTATTACTGATGATGTGTGAAAATTCCTGTAGCATCTCTAGGAGAGAAATACCTAGGCATTCTGACAGAACTATTCAACATATCAGTGCATATCAGTGAGCTAAGTGAAGGTTGCCAACTGATTTCTCCCAATCTGTGAATCCTTGAAGTTACACTACCTTGATTATATTAGTCACAGGGCTATGCATAATCCTCCCAGGCATGGCAGAATGGAATAATATGTACATTTAAAAGTAATTTATTTTTTGGAAAGTCTTCAAACTAAAAAGCAAAAGACACTTGTTCATGGAATTAAACAGGAGAGTGCTTCTTGAGAGATATTTTTTCTCCAGGTCAGATTTATAAATAATCATTTGGCACCTATTGTGTGCCAGGAGGTCTGCTGAGGTCTGGGTCTGTAAGTACCACAAAATATGCTTTCTGCTCACAGATAGCACATTAATAAGTTACCAAAAATACATGTAGACATGGAAACAGGAAGCAATTCGGGAAGCACAGGAGAGGTCAGAGACAGGGAGAAACATGACATGGCAGTCGAGACAGTGAAAAGAGCTGGAATTTTCAGTGAAACTGGCTTGAATGACAAAAACCCTCAAAGCATATTTTTTGTTGTTGTTGAATGGTATTGAGAAAATTCTATAACTTCTATGATTTTATCATCTACAAAGGGTTGTTTACCAAGTGGGTTTATTGTAGATATTAAGTCAGATATATGAAAATATAAAAAGCCACCAAAGAAAAAAAATTAATTCCTTTAAAGTCAGAGAGAGCTTCATATAAAATATTCCATGTAACTTAGGTATCTAATACTAGGTGTGTTTTACCAGGTAAAGGAGGAACAGGGATAATCATAGAAAAGATGTACAGACTCAAGAAAAAGCAATCCCTCTTTGAAAAGTGCAAAAGATTATATTATCCTGTATCTAAGTTCTAAAATGGATCATATTTGGAATTATAAAACACAATGGTTAGAATACAGGTAGACAAAGACAAAATAGTTGTTTTCTAAAGAGGATATTTTTCTTTTGGATACAGTTATTATATTTTATGATGAATTAAATACATCAAATCAAGATTTAGGCCTTGATTCTAAAAAGACAATAATCAGCCATCATTGTTATTTAGTAATGCACTCACTAAGTATAACATGAGGTTGACTATTCCCTCAACAAGTGGATTTCTATTAGAAATAATTTATCAACAAGGTACATAATGGCATTATGAAATATCGAATACATTCTTCAGCTGCTATCTGTCTTGCTAGGGAAATCTCAATGGTCATATTTTGGAGTGGCGATGACATTCATCATTGGGGGATTCAATGAAGGATGCCATTTTTGTTGTTTCTGTTCATGGAAAATGTTTAACTGAATGCTTGATGCTATTTTTAATAATATGGAGAAAAAAGGAATAATATTAAAGGAATCTTTTAAATTTTGACATTATTTGATTTTCTTTTTTAGTAACAACAAAGAAAAATGAGATTTTATGAAAGTCCAGATAATTTTCTCAATATCCTTTATGAGAGTAAAAATAATGATAACTAATATAATAGGACAAACATTTAATTGTATGTATGCTGTTGAATTTGAATTGTTTAATTTCTTACTAATTAACTAGTATGTTTGAAAGTGAGATTAAATTAGAATCAGAAGAGATATAGCTTAAAATTATAGTATAAATTCCCAAAAAGGAGATTTTGTAATGTCTGCATTACATTAAGACTTATATCATCTAGCATGTATTAGGAAATAAATTTTACCGTATATGTTGACAATATTATGTTAGTACTTGAAATTTAAAACAAATGTATATAATTAACACCATACATTTATAAAGCAATTATTAATCATACATTATTAATAAATTGCATAAGTTTATTTTTGCTTAATTATCGATTTCTTCGTGAATTCATTGACAGATATCATTCTCACAAGACAACTTTAATAGGCTCCATACATTAGTTATTTTGTTTATAAATCTTTTTTTTTTACATATACATGTGTTTATTAGGTTTCCACTTTTTGCCTTCACAGAATTAAAAAGACGTGAAATTTAATCACAATAGCAATGTTTAAGATAAGGACTAGAAACCAAAATCTTGTAAAGAACAAACGAAGATAAATATATTCAGAAAAGAAATTAGACGATTGCTGCACCAAAATACTAAACAATAATAATAATAGTAATGCAAAATATTAAACAATAATAATAATAGTAATGCAATAGTAATAATAATAACATTCACATTGTCAAATAAGAGTATGTCTATTATAGAATGCTTTAACTCTGAGGTCCAGTATGGAGTCATCTGTTAACTTCTTCTCATTATTTTTTTCCAAAGTCTCAAAAAATAGACAACTAATATTTATAAATAAAATAAAAGATAATTTCAAATGGTTTTGAAGGGTATGGTCCCATGATAAATTTGTCACTGAAGTTTCAAACTATCTTAACTGATTCCAACATTGTGTAGTTTTTAGTTTTGCCAATAAATGGAAACTTCTTTCTGTTTGCCGTGAAGTTTAAGTATGGCTCTTATATATATTTTATGTATGTTAAATTTACATTTGAAACTATCAGTGTTTTTAATTTTTTCAGCATAATTTACTATATTAAATCAAATATGAAAAAGTTAGGGAATATTTCTTCTGTACGCTAATCTTAATAAGAGACCTGTTTATATTAACCCAGTGAAATAGCAGCACTGGTATTTTACTCAGAATTTACAGGGAAAAAATTTTTTTTTAAATTGGCTTTTTTCTTGTTGATTCATTCATATACTAACACATTCACAAAGTGCACAACCCTGTATTATGCAGGATTTTTTATTTCTATGAGGTGAAAAATATGCATACTAACAGTGTACTTGACTTCCAAAACGTTGTATTATTACATTATGTACACTTATATGGTTGGCTAACTTATACATGAGAGTCTTGATTCTTTTCACATTAAATAAGTCAGTAGCATGCATTTTTTTTTAACATGCTGCTTATTACCTCTGTTTTCCGTGGTTCATTTTCATTGGACTCCTGCTGGAGTTGCTACCATTTACCACCATCTCCTAGACGTCTACCCTAAGTCTTATATTTGTTATCTCTTTCCATTCACTTACTTTCCTAAACTTTTCTCTGGTTTAAGCTCACTAGTTTTGGGCATCTTGAATACAAATCAGTAACATTTAGTTATGGGATTCAAATAGGCTTTTTTTTTACATGAATATCACAATTATAAAAGTGAAATACAGCGTATAACAAAAACTTCTCAGTACCAAAGAGGAAGTAAGTGACATTTAAAAGTCGGAGTATAAGGTGCAAGTCAAAATTTTACCATGCTGCTAATAACAAAGATCACAAATAGCAGAAATTAAAGGAAAATAGGGCTTTTTCTATTGTGAACAGTGGGGTCTAGAGACATTTGTAGAATGTTAAATTATTTATTGATATTTTTGTTAATGTTTCCTTGCTCCCTGGATCCGTACTTTGAATCCTTTGGACCTAGCTTGTCAGTGGCTTATCACCTGGGCTTGGCCATCTGATTTGCTTTGACCAATGAAACATAGGTGAAAGTTCCATTGTGCTTTCTCCTTCATTAGTCTTTAAGAGGTCTGAAAATGTTCTGTTCACCTCCTTGTCCATGTCCTCCCTCCCTAATCAAAAGAGCATTACCAGGTTATAGTTGACACTTTAATCTGGATCCTGGCTGGAATGAAGACCTCTAGAGTACACTGGAAAGACTAAGTCCAGCCCATCCCCAGCCAAGATTTGTGGAAAGATAGTCTGCCAGCAACCTGTGAAAGTTTGCAAAGAAAGAACTCTGAGACACACATAAAATTTTCTGTGCATAAACCAAGTTTATGAAAGCTATACCCCAATTATAGCCCAAGAATATGAAGAAAGGGGGTAGGGAGGGGAGGGAAGAGGAGGAGAGGGGGGAGGATGGGTGGAGGGAGGGTAATTGGTGGGATCACATCTATGGTGCATCTTACAAGGGTACATGTGAAATTTATTAAATGTAGAATATAAATCTCTCAACACAATAACTAAGAAAATACTGTGAAGGCTATGTTAACCAGTTACATGCAAATATTTCAAACTGTATATAAACCCATTATGGTTGTACCACACGATTGCATTAATGTATGATTTAATAATACAGCGATGATTTAATAATAAAAAAAATACTGGTAGGAAAAGTATAATTAAACAATGAAGATTCAACTTTATTTTTTCCAAAATTTCTAAAACTAGAGACATAAAGAAATGGCCAAGTGTTTATTTTTTTCTTTAAATTTCATCATTATGTGAAGAAACTGTTAGTGTCAAATACAGTTCATTAGATCAGTTCTACCAGTGAAAATCTAGTAAATTATCCATATGGTGCTGGACCATCAGATTTAATAAAACATTTTTCTACCCTAAAAAGACTAGTCTTAGGCCATAGACTCAGTCTCTTTTTGCACCCATTATCTTCTTCTTGGAAACTATGTATTAATTTTGGATTTTTCTAGTGTAAAAAGTAAATCTAGAGTTAAATATTTGGAGAAGAACTTTAAGAAATGTCACTTCTGGTACAAAATAAGATAAACTAAATAACCTAATTTTATGCGAAGGTTCTTATACATGAACTAATAAGAGAAGGACTAGATTTTTATTATCAAGATTTCAAAGAATTCTACTAATGGATTTGTGATTCTCTTTAAAATTTACAGAGTACTTTATCAAAATTATCTCATTTTATTTAATCATTATAACAAATTTACAGCGACCAGCCAAGCATATTTCAAAAATGACAACAGTCTTCATAAAATCTGACACCACAGACCTTTCTAGTTCTTTATAAACCAAACAATAAAAATTAACAGGGTCCTATTTCCAGAGAGAATTAAGAAGATGTGGGCTGTCATAGGGAGGTGCTGACTATATCAGTATGGACCTTTTAATTTTGTAAATTTATATTTTCTATGCACTTCATATTTTTCCTCTTAACATAGTGCTACAGCAACTGGCTAAACATGTTGTTGCTATGGAAACAATAGGGTCTTTCTCTCCATCTCATACATATTGGTACATTCTCCTGATGTTTCATTCACATGTTCATTTATTTTTGTATGAAAAAAATGATTAAACATTCTATAGCTCTTGGATAATTAGGGAAATGTAGACAGCATTTCACACTTATAGGACAATAGAAAATTCTTTTCTTTTTTTTCTTTTTTTTGAGACAGAGTCTCAAGCTGTCACCCTTCATAGAGTGTGGTGGCATCACAGCTCACAGCAACCTCAAACTCTTGTACTTAAGTGATTCTCTTACCTCAGCCTCCCAAGTAGCTAGGACTACAGGCCCTTTCCACATGCCTGGCTATTTTTTTGGTTGCAGTTGTCATTGTTGTTTGGCAGGCCCGAGCTGGGTTCAAACTTCCACCCTTAGTGTATGTGGCTGGTGCCCTGCTTACTGAGCTACGGGTGCTGCTGGACAATAGAAAATTCTTAAATTAGAATTCCCATTTATTTTTCATTTGTACTCATGCTGGGCTGGTAATTCTTTTTTTTTTTTTTGAGACAGGTCCTCAGTCTATTGCTCTGGTTACAGTTCAGTGGTGTGATCATAGTTCACTGAAACCTCAGACTCCTGTACTCAGGTGATTCTCTTGCCTCAGCCTCACAAGGAGCTGTGACTAAAGCTTGTCATATATTGGTATTCAATCAAAAATTATCATTTTACCTTCTGCACATTATTGGAGACAGAATTTATTTAATTGAAATACTTTAAGAAAAATGATTACTTTTTTTGTTTTGGTGATGCCATAACAAAATGAACAATCTTCTTTTTGCAAGACAAAAAGGAAGGAATGTAGCAATCATTTCTGTGATGTCCGTTATTTAAAATGAACAAAATATTTTAGTCACAGGTTCACCTGCAATTCCTTTGGTAACACAAGAAAGCTAATGAAAAATAAGATTACATACATATATACATACTTTCCATACATGAGGTTCTATGAAAGGGATTTCTGACAATGTTTATGCATTGCCACTATGGCATTATGCTTTTAATAATGCTTGTTCTGGATTTATACATTTTCTACTTTTCCCCATACACACTGAAAAACATGCTCACTATGAAAGTATAATTCATTCCTACTTCCACAGAAATTTTAATTAGGACTACAGCAAAAATTTATTTAAATGATAAATTCAAATTCGAGATGTTTAGTGAAACCCATTATCTGATAATATAATACTCTTTTCAATTCTTATTGTGGAGAGGCGGCTCTCATTTGTTTAGAAATATTTACGAATTTTTTTTGTTTTTGTTTTTGTTTTGAGACAGAGCCTCAAGCTGTCACCCTGGACAGAGTGCTGTGACATCACAGCTCACAGCAACCTCCAATTCCTGGGCTCAAGCCAGTCTCCTGCCTCCACCTCCCAAGCAGCTGGGACTACAGGCGCCCGCCACAACGCCCAGCCATTTTTTGGTTGCAGCCATCATTGTTGTTTGGCGGGCCCAGGTGCTGCTTCAAACCCACCAGCTCAGGTGTATGTGGCTGGTGCCTTAGCCGGTTGAGCCACAGGAGCCGAGCCAATATTTACGAATATTGACTTGCTTATTGTTAGTATGACATTTTGTTTTACCTTAATCTGAAACAGACATTTAATATTTATTACACATTGACCAAGAAGGCATGTAAGACAAAATTTTTAAATTTATTTATTTTTACCACCTAAAGTTGATTGGACATATACTTTACTTGAAATGAAAAGATGCACGTAAAATAAATGCTCTTTATATATTTAACTTATTCTTTCATTTATAAAAATTTCACATTTAATAAATACACATTTTCTCTAATTGAATAAATTTACTCAACAAATTTAATAGCATGTTAATAAAAAGATGCCATTATAAATAAATGTAGCCTTTTTCTACATCCTATAATCTGAAGCATGCATCAACTCGACCATAGTCACATAACCAGGAAATATTTTCGCATATGAAGGTGATCTTTTATTGCTTTTGTATAACAATATTAATTACTAATGTTAACCTGACCTGAATTGTAAGGAGTGTCCTTTTTTCTGTCTCACTATTCTATATATTGAATTGTTACTATAAAATACAAAATATCGAGACTGGGGAGAGAAGAATTCAGGCATCTCTGGCTGGCAAGATCTGCCCAGAAACATCCCTTTGGAGACACAGGGAGACAGCGTGAGAATTCTGGACCCCCTGAGGAAGGCAAAAGCAGTGGAGATCTTGCAAGTCGTTGCGTGTGTTCGTTCGGTGTAATCCTGCCGGCAGCTGTGGCTACAGTAGTAGTAACATTGCAAACTGGAAAGGCCTTACCTGTGAGCTGTTTGGGTTTCTTTTGGACTTGGCACTCAGTTGAACTGCCTTGAGAGAACTGGGGCAAGAGTATGAGGGTCTTTGAGTGTTGTCGGGGGCTCCAGACTGAGCCACTGAATCAGACAGAGCTACCAGTATTTGGCTGTGGGCTGTGTGGAGCCATTGTAGGAGAATTGCCCCGGCAAGCTCCATCCTCAGGGTCACAGAACAAGCATCAGGAGGGAGCGAGTAATCTAGTGACTGAGCAGCCTAAAGGCGGGGACTGGGACACCTTGCACCTTAGCCCTCAGGGGCATTGGGTGAGACTGATTTTGGCACACTGGGTAAGTGGATAGTCACTTAAGGAGTGATCCCAGCCACAAGCATTTTAGCACTTTCCTGGGAAAGCTTCTGCTTAGCCCAAGTTAGCAATTTAAAGTGCCTTCTATATAGGCTGTGGAGGATTTAAGCTCTCCACCCTGCGGGGTTTGAGAAATCATTAGAGGCCTCCGGTCTCCATTTTGTTCAGCCTTATCAACATTGTGATTAACATATCATACCCCAGAAGATCATCTCTTGCCCAAACAATATTAGCAAGATATAGATACTGCTTTGTTTTTGTTTTGTGTTTTTTTTGTCTGTTTTCATTATTGTTTTATTCTTAATTTCAACATTTTCTTTAATTATTTTTCTTTTCTTTTTTTGTTTCTTCATTTTTATAGTTTAAATATAATTTTCCATTGTTGCCTTTTTCAATAATTAGACTTCAGTTTTGCTAGTGTTTCTACCAATAGTAATTGTTTCTTTCCCCAATCTTATCCTGTAAAGTTTTCTGTTTGTTTGTTTTGATTTGATTTATTGCATTTTTGTCTTCCCTTTCTACTTGGTGGAGGTGGGGTACTGTGTCCAAATAGGCTCGCAAAGAGCTGCTGACCTAATCACCCAGCCAGGCACCCCCAGAGGTTGGGGGCTCTTAAGGTTGGGTCAAAGTACCCTACTGTACACCTATATTGCTCCCGTCCCCCTCTTTCTGTGCCTTTCTACTTTTGATCAATAGTTGCTTCTACCCACCCCTTCTCCTTCCTCCTTTTTCTTTTCTTTTCTTTCTTTTTTTTTTCTCTCTTTCTTTCTGTTTTCCCTTCTTGCTCTTCAATCTTCTCATCCTCTGGTCCTGTACCAAAAGGACTCATCAAAACCCTAGTCCAGAAGCATGACAATTTAAAGAGCATGAGGAAGTAAAAGTAAAATTTGGACAAGGAAACAGATAAAAGAAATCATGAGGAAGAACCAACAGAAAACTCCTTGCATCATGAAAAACAAGTCCAGAGCAACACCCCCCCCCCCAGGGGCTGTGAGGTAGATACTGTAGAGGATTCCACCTATAAGGAAATATTAGAAATGTCAGAAAGAGAATTTAGAATACAGATGATTAAAACAATCAAGGAAATGAAGGAAGAAATGAAGGAAAATGCTGATAAAGTGGAAAAAGAAATCCAAAAACAGAATCAATTAAGAGAAGAATATAAAAAGGATATGGCAGAGATGAGGGAAATGAAGCAGTCAATTAGGGAA
>CAUYON010091858.1:0-43329 GCA_963573935.1 Arctocebus calabarensis
CATTTTTTGGTTGCAGCCGTCACTGTTGTTTGGCGGGCCCGGGATGGATTTGAACCCACCAGCTCAGGTGTACGTGGCTGGTGCCTTATCCTGTTGAGCCACAGGCGCCGAGCCTCAACAATTCTTAATCAAAGTGTGTGTCTGCCTTCATTTCTAACAGGAATCACATTAAGTCCAGTTTATTGGCAGCTCTGACCTAGAGTTTCTTATCCTGAGTGTTCGGGTGTGAACTTGCATGTTCTGGGCGACATCTATCAATAAGGAAAGATTTAACTCAATCTTGTCAGTGGAAAGAAAAAAATTAATTTTCTGTTCTCCCCATAGAAAAAAATTACAAAATTGTTATATTAAAGACTATGGATTTGGGCAATTGGGGGTTAAAGTGTTATAGCAGTATCAGCAATTCATAAAAATGATATATATTTTTGGACATTGCCTGTTTCTGTGACTTAGCTCTCAAAATTCAAAGACTGCTGTGAGCCTTCACTGTGAATTAACATTCACTCTTAGACCTAATGTTATGTTGGTCTGGCACTCAAGGAGTGGCTGGGTGATGTGTCTACTGCAGTAGCCCTCCGGGGCCAGGTCCATTCCTCTGAGCGTAGAGAGTGGGTACAGATCAGGCTGCACTAGGGTGCCAGCACTGACCTGGGGCCAGGGAGGAGGAGGTGGAGGAGGCCCCATTTGACATGATTGGCTTCACTCTGCAGCCTCAGTGTGTGCTTGTGTTTCACCAGCTGGGGACACGCCTCAGCCAGAACGAAGTGACAAAATCCACTTTCTCACCTTTGCTGTGGATGCTCTGGGGCAGGGGGTGGGGGGGTGGATGGTAGTATCCAGCCTTGGCAGTCCCAACAGACAGCCCCAATGGCTCCGACATCCCTGACAGCCCTGACAGCCCCAACAACCCCAGGCCTAGTCTTGCCACGTAAGGCCCCAGCTCCTAGCAAGGGTGTGAGTTGTGGGGGCCAGGAAGACTGGCTGTGTTAGACCTTCCCAGGCTACCCTGCCTGTGGGATCTGGATTTTCTATAAATGATCCTTTTATTACCTGAAAAAATCAGAAGTGATAAAACACTTGCAGTGTGCAGTCAGCAGTGTTTATTTGTGCAAGCAATCACACGGGTGTCCCCTAGCCTGTCGCTTGTTCTTATGGATGCTTTTTTTCACATTGTGGTCTTGGGCACTTGGTGCCTCGCACCTACAGATTTTCTTGGAGTCACAGAAGGCACCATATTGACCTTAGGGGGCATTTTTCCCTGAACCCAACTCCCAGCACCATGATGTCCAGGGTGTGCATCCGGGGGCCCTAGGATTGGTTCTTCAGGACACAAATTCGTGTTCATGTCACTAAAGGAAACACCAAAAATGAAGGAATATAGTGGGAGGTGGTAGCACAGAGCAGGGGCAAGAGGAGGAGGTTAAGTGCAAACCAGCAGTCTCCTGAGCCTCTGCCACCACAGGAAAGGTTGGCCTTATCTGGCCTTAGGGCTCCAGTGAGAGAAGGATGTCCTGGGGCACCCAGCTCACAGCTGTGCCCCCACAGCCTCTCCAGGTGCAGCTGGGCCATGGCCGATGAGGCGGCAGATGCTTACAGGGACCTGGGGCCCTTACCTTGGAGGACAGAGATCCCTTTTGCCTGGTCTCTGGGGAAACTGACACCCACTGTGCCCACTCTCTCTGCTCCCCACTGCCCTCCTAACCCCACTCACTTGGGCTCCACCCTGCAGGTCCCAGGCCATGCCACCTGCCACTGTCAGTCAGGCTCAGCCAGCAGAATCACTGGCAGAGACTGGGAGATCCCTTCTTGTCCCCAGGGCTGCTGAGGTCTCAGCCTCTCCAGCCCAAAGACTCTCCTCCCCACCCTCTGGGGCCCTCACCAGCTCCCACAAGGGCTACCCAGTGCCCTTCCCATGTGCCCCTTGCAGGCCTCTGAGATAACCCTACAGCACTGTGGCCAGCTCAGGAGCCCCTCTACCTGTGACCATTTCCTATGCACTCCCCTCTTCATGAAAAGAGCTCCTGATGGACTCAGTCTCAAAGTGGCAGCCCCTCCCTTTTCCTCATACTCCCTGCTGTATCCACCAAGTCCCTGGCACCTAAGGGACCCACCAGTGGCAGGCACTGGGCCAGGATTCCTGTGCGCGGGATACAGCGGTATGGGCTGTCTTCGTTCAGCTGGATGCAGCATTGGCTGCGGCACTCGCTGTGGCTCTTGCAGTAATGGCCATCCGGCTGGGGAGACATAGGCAGAAGCCCCCAAAACGCCTCCACACCCTTCCTACCACCAGAGCAGGACAGGGGTGCAGAGGTGGTCACCACCCTCACCACCCCTCACATTCGGGGCCTGGGCTCACCTTGCGCCAGGGCACACACTGCAGGAAGATGGTCCTGGGCGTGCAAAACAAACTCTGCTGGAAGCTAGTCCTGACGCAGCAGTGGCTCTGGCATTCTGCGTGGGTCCAGCAGATGTACCCATTTGGCTGCAGGATGGGGGACCATAGAGTTGGCAGGAGCAGGCAGCACATGTCTCCACAGCCCTGCTCTGTCCCCACGCACCCTGCGCCAGGATAGGCACTGTAGGAAGATGGTCTGGGGAGTGCAGAACCTCTGGGGGTTCAGGCTGTTGGTGACGCAGCAATCGCTCTGGCACTCGAGGTGGTCCTCACAGGCCTCGCCGATGCCCTGAAACATAACCCAGTGCTCTGAGGCCTCTTCCTCTCAGGCTCCACCGGTCACCTTCCTTTAAACTCAGGAACAAATCCGCCCACAGTTGGTCTGGGGGGTGATGTCAGAGTGCCAGTGGTGAGGAGGGGAAAAGAAACATCCACCATCAGCTGTGTGGACAGAGTAAACAGGCACAGAGGTTGGAGGTATCCAGCACAGGGAGGGGCGGGGAGAGAAAGCCCTACGATACTTCTGTGCCTCTCACCTGCATCCCCCAGGTGAAGAAACGGGCTCAGAGAGCCTGATTGACCTGCCCAGAACCACACAGCCAGTTAGGAACCAGAGGTGAGATTCCAGCCCATGTCTGCTGCTGGCTGAGCCAAGCCCCTCAGGTGCCACGTGAGCATGGCTATGGCTTTCGTCAGCAGTCTGACAGAGGCCCTACCACAGCTGGTTTTAGGGCTGTAAGGGGCTTTTGAGAGCTGCTGTGGCTATAGCTATTCCTTAGCTCCATTTGACACTAAAACTGAAAAAAGTTGTTTTGTTTTGTTTTGTTTTGAGACAGGGCCTCAAGCTGTCACCCTGGACAGAGTGCTGTGGCATCACAGCTCACAGCAACCTCCAATTCCTGGGCTCAAGCAAGTCTCCTGTCTCTGCCTCCCAAGTAGCTGGGACTACAGGTGCCCGCCACAACGCCCAGCCATTTTTTGGTTGCAGCCGTCATTGTTGTTTGGTGGGCCCAGGCTGGATTCGAACCCGTCAACTCAGGTGTATGTGGCTTGTGCCTTAGCCCGTTGAGCCACAGGCGCCGAGCCTGGAAAAAAGTTTTAAAATAACAATAATAAATCCATTGCATGTTAATACAAATACATTTTTATGAAAAATTACAACCCATCTCTAGTAAACATAGAAAAGACTAGTTGGGGGGTGGTGCCTGTGGCTCAGTGAATAGGGTGCCGGCACCATATACTGAGAGTGGCAGGTTCGAACTTGGCCCAGGCCAAACTGCAACAAAAAAATAACCGGGTGTTGTGGGGAGCTCCTGTAGTCCCAGCTACTTGAGAGGCTGAGGGAAGAGAATTGCCAAAGCCCAAGAGCTGGAGGTTGCTGTGAACTGTGGTGCCACCAGCACTCTACCAAGGGTGACAAAGTGAGATTCTGTCTCTAAAAAAAGAAGAAAAGACTAGTTGGGTGCAGTGGCTCACACCTATAGTCCTAGCACTCTGGGAGGCTGAAACAGGTGGATTCCTTGAGCTTACGAGTTCAAGACCAGTCTGAGCAAGGAAGTTCAAGACCCGTCTCTACTGAAAATAGAAAAATTAGGCTCGGCACCTGTGGCTCAATGGGCTAAGGCACCAGCCATGTACACCTGAGCTGGCGGGTTCGGATGCAAACAACAATGATGGCTGCAACCAAAAAATGGCCAGGCGTTGTGGCAGGTGCCTGTACTCCCAGCTGCTTGGGAGGCAGAGGCAGGAGACTTGCTTGAGCCCAGGAATTGGAGGTTGCTGTGAGCTATGATGCCTCAGCACTCTATCCAGGGTGATGGCTTGAGGCTCTGTCTCAAATAAATAAATAAATAAATAAAGATGCCATTAAAAAGAAAAAAAGAAAATAAAAAAATTAGCTGGGCAGACACCTGTAGTCCCAGCTATTCAGGAGGCTAAGGCAAGAGGATCACTTGAGTCTAAGAGTTTGAGGTAGCTATGAGTTATGATGATGACATGGCACTCAACTCCAAGGGACAGAGTGAGACTCTCTCAAAAAACAAACAACAACAACAAAAACATATCAAAAGTGCAGAGCAGATTGATTGCCAGCCAGCCCAAGGTTCAAGCTGCTTCTGTTGAGGTTAAGTTACGTTTAGTGCACACACTAAACTATGGTTGCAGATCACTAGGAAAGTGAGTATGGCTGCAGGAGCCCCCAAAAGGCCCGAAAGAGTCTGGACAATGGGTATTTGTGGAAAGATTTTTGTCCAGGGAGATTTTTGGGTTTTTTTTGTTTTATAAAACACCTTACTGACTGAAGGTTAACACTAGCATTGCCTGGAGAGACTGAGACCTTGGGGAGGACTTGCCGCAGGGGCAAGTGTGCCCCTTTGCGGCTGAGTGCATGTCCAACTCATTGCAGCATCAGCAGGAGGGCCTGGCACTCACCTTGTGGGCCGGGCTCCTCTTCCCTCCAGAGGGTCCCAACAGCAGCAGCACTAGCTGCAGCAGCATCCACCCTGGGCCAGCCATTGGACTCTTGGCCTCTGAGCACCAGGCGCTGGCACCCACTCTCTTCCCACTCCTTCCTGCTTCTTCCTCTTAAAAAATGAATTAAAGAAAATAAAATAATAGAATTTATTTTATAGAGCATTTTTAGGTCTATGGAAAAACAATGCAGAAGGCTGAGTTCCATAGACTCTGCCGGCCTCAGCTTCCACTTAACATGCCATGGGTGCAGTACATTGTTGCCACTGAGGAGCCAGCATTGACATGTCCAAGGCCTGCCACTCACACCAGTTTATTCCTGATGCCATGCCTTGTGGGTCTGGACAAACACACCCTACAGAGAATTTCATTGCCTACAGTGCCCCTACGTGCCATCTGCCCTCTCTCCCCACCTCCCATCCCTGACACCTCCCATTTTCCCACTGTTGCCAATGTTGTCTTTTCCAGAATGTCCAAGAGCTGCAGGTGCAGCCTTTTCCACCTGGCTTCTGTCAATGACAGCCATTTAAGATTCCTCCATGTCTTTTCATGGCTTGATGGAAAATGGAATTTATTTTATTATTTTATTTTTTATTTTTATTTATTTATTTATTTGAGACAGAGCCTCAAGCTGTCACCCTGGATAGAGTGCTGTGGCATCACAGCTCACAGCAACTTCCAATTCCTGGGCTCAAGTGAGTCTCATGCCCCCGCCTCCCAAGTAGCTAGGACTACAGGCGTCCCCCACAATGCCCGGCCATTTTTTTTGGTTGCAGCCGTCAGTGTTGTTTGGGGGGGCCCAGGCTGGATTCGAACCTGCCAGCTCAGGTGTACGTGGCTGGTGCCTTAGCTTGTTGAGCCACAGGCGCCGAGCCTATTTTATTTTTTTTTTAGAGACAGAGTCTCACTTTGTCGCCCTTGGTAGAGTGCTGTGGTGGCACAGCTCATAGCAACCTCCAAATCCTGGGCATAGGCGATTCTCTTCACTCAGCCTCCCAAGTAGCTGGGACTACAGGTGCCCACAACAAAGCCCAGCTTTTTTTTTTTTTTTTTTTTTTGCAGTTTTTGGCTGGAGCTAGGTTTGAACCCAACACCTCCGGCATATGGGGCTGGTGCCCTGCTTGTTGAGTCACAGGCGCCACCCCTAGATAGTTTTTTGTTGCAGTTTGGGCGGAGCTGGGTTTGAACCCGCCACCGCGGTATATGGGGCAGTGCCCTACCAAGCCAGAGGCACCGCCGGGAAAATCGATTTTAAATAGCCCTGTTTCCCAGCAAATAGTTGTGCCCTATTTATTAAGTATTATTATTATTTTTTGAGACAGAGTCTCAAGTTGTCACCCTGGGTAGAGTGCTGTGGTGTCACAGCACACAGCAACCTTGGACTCTTGGGCTTAAGTGATTGTCTTGCCTCAGCCTCCCAAGTAGCTGTGACTATAGGCGCCTGCCACAACGCCTGGCTATTTTTTTGTTCTTGCAGTCATTGTTGTTTAGCAGGCCTGGGAGAGGTTCAAACCTGCCAGCCCCAGTGTATGTGGCCAGTACCCTAACCAATGAACAACTGGCACTGAGCCAGTTGTGCCCTATATTGATTTAAACAGTGTCAGCGCAGACTGCACCAACCTTCATACGTGGGCTCCCCCAGACCCTGCCTCTCGACATCACTCAGAGAGGTCTTCAGGCCACGTGAAAGAGTCTCACCATCAAGCACCCAGGACCAGATTTTATGTGTCCCCCTCAGGGCACCCTGGCTGGCCCTGTGGCACTACCTGGTGTGAGGCTGACACTGAAAGGTATCCACTCATTAGGGGCTGCTGTCCTGGTTCATTATCCTCCTCTGGCCACAGGGACTGGCCAAGGGCACAAAATCAGGCTATAGAAAACGTTCTATGGAGTTTTGCAGACAGAACTTGCAGGGGGAAGAGGTTGTTGGATGAATCTGTCTTCCTCCCGGGATATAAAACTGTTTGGGAGACTCCAATTGACTTTACAAACTGTTGGAAGAGTTAAGGAAATTGCCCGATCAAGATCAACTTAGAATTTAAAATTATTTTTCTATACCAGCCATTAATAAGTAGAAAATAGAAAACAAGATACCCTTCATTCTAACAAGAAAAACAATACCTGGCCATGTAGGCGGACCTCTAGTTCTGTGGGTGTGAGGCTCTTCTTCCCCAAGGACGGGAAGGGTATGGGTGGTACAGGGGATGGGTTGGGGCTATAGGTGTCCAAGGGCCTCACTGTGGCTGCATATGCCTGCCGTCTACTCTGGTGGCTCCTTCTCCACACTTCCCAGGCCCCAAGCTCCTGAATCAAGTTCCTGTCCCACCATTGGAAATGGTTCTTGGTGTTCATCAACACAAGCAGAGAGAAGGAGGGTGAGGTGGGCCTGTGGCTGTCTCTGGATCCCAAGTGCTTAACTTCACTTGGAGGCATTTTTTTCTGACTTCAAAACAATCAAGAACATCAAAAAACCCCAAGCCTCAGCCAGTTCCAAACAGCCAAGGAGCTACAGCCAATCAGATCATTTCTCTCCTTTGCTTTTGTTTTCTTTCTTTCCCTTCCCTTCCCTTCCCTTCCCTCACTTCCTCCCTCCCTCCCTTCCTCCCTCCCTCCCTTCCTCCCTCCCTTCCTTCCTTCCTTCCTTCTTCTTTTCTTCCTTTCTTTCTTGCCAGAATCTCACTTGGTTGCCCCAGGCTAGAGCGCTCTGGCGTCAGCCCAGCTCCTAGCAACCTGAAATTCTTGGGCTCAAGCA
Organism: Arctocebus calabarensis; assembly: GCA_963573935.1. Lineage (NCBI taxonomy): Eukaryota > Metazoa > Chordata > Mammalia > Primates > Lorisidae > Arctocebus > Arctocebus calabarensis. Next base: position 7,617 of record CAUYON010091858.1, read on the forward strand.
ATCCTTCTGCTTCAGCCTCTTGAGTATCTGAGACTACAGGTGTCCCAGGATGCCCAGCTAATTTTTTATTTTTAGTAGATGGGATCTTGCTTTTGCTCATTCTGGTCTCAAACTCCTGAGCTCAAGGGATCCTCTCACCTTGGTCTCCCAGAGTGCTGGGATTACAGGCCTGAGCCACTGTGCCCAGCCTGCTTTTGTGTTCAGCTGATGAAAGTTCTCTGCTCAGTCCACTGGATGGAGCTCTCTGAACCTCTTCTAGCTGAGTGTTGCCCAATTCATGAGTTGGTCTGTGCTCAAATAAACTCTGTTAAATTTGTCTAAAGTTTTTCTTTTAACATAAAGTCACCAAGTATCTTCATGGTAGACCGCAAGATATACCTGAGAGAATGAACATGCAAACTCCATCCAGACGATCACATATAAAATAGAAGTCTAATCATAGCCTGCAGCTACCTTCCGAGGAAGTCAAGCCATGAATCCCACATCTATCAGCCCCGCATGGTCAGGACTTGCTCAGGGACTGGAGACATCCTAATTTTGCCCTCTTTACAACTCAGGACCAGTCAGAGACAGCCACTCATGCCCCTGATACATGGAACACCTACTCCAGCTGGACCCCACTCCCCACAGACTCTGCTCTGCGCACTTGAGAGTACCAAGTGCACTTGAGAGTTCCTGCACTTGGCTGCCTTGAGCCTGCCAAGTGCAGGAACAGGGTGGACTCTCGTGCCATGGCTGGACAAATATTCACAGTTTGTCCTTGGTTGTGTGGGTGTCACCATCCCCCTTGCCCAAATCTGTCCCCAGGCTGGGTGCCCTCCCTTCCCCCTTTCTGTTTTGCTGAATGTGTGTGAGCACTATGGGCAGGAACTTAAAGGATGGTGGGAAGGACAATGGGAGCTTTTTATTACTTCCCTTGAGTACTTTGGGGGTCTCAGGTGGCACTCAGCCACTGTCCTGGAGCCAAGTGGCAGCAACCACCAGAGTAAACATTACCCAAGATGAATTTTGTTCTGGTCTCAAACCTTTTTGTGGGCCTTAGATAAGTTCTCAGGCCCAGTTTCTAAGATGGGCATGATGTGCCTGATAGATCAAATAGCTCTTCTAATGCTGGGCCACACTGCTCCCCATGCTGAGAAATCCCAATTTATGAACGGTCACAGGTCACCACCATTCACAGCAGCCAAGCGGTGGGTGAAGGAGGAATACAAATGACACACACGCAAAGTAGTGTTACCCACGGCACACAGGAGGGAGGCCCTGACGCTGGCCAGGCACGAACACTGCAGGAGTACTTTCATGTGAGGCTCCAGAGCTGTCCAGCTCCACAATGGAAGACAGAGAAGGAATGTGGGGTGGGAGGGGACAGGAGGAATTGTGTGGTAGGGACAGAGACTCCTTTGGGAAGATGAGAGGGTGTGGGAGATGGAGGGGTGGTGGTTGCAAAAGCAATGTCAAACCACTTGACATGCTGAACTGTGCTCTTAAAAATGATAAAAGTGAACAATTTTATGTTAAGTATATTTTTACCATAATAAAAACGAAGGCTACAGGTGGATCTCACAAGTGCCCTGGTGTTTCAGAACTTGAAGAGCAGAGCTCACAGTCCATCATTATTTTGAAATATCCCTCTATACACACATTCTCTGCTCCTGGACAGCCGTTTATAAATCTCTCAGATTAGACACTCAGTTTTCTTTCCAAACACAACATCAGGTTTGATTTCACAGCTCTGTCCAGTAAATCAGTCCCTAATGCCCCATCTCTCCAGACACTATGGGTGCCAGGGTCTCACTCTTAGACCTCTGCTGCTGCCTCTCTGGCACTGTGTACCCTGCCCTGTCTCCTTCAATCTTTACAGCCAGCAGGGAGGACTGAGACCTGCCTAAACGTGCACCTCACCCAGAGCTGGGCAAGAGTCCACTAAGTCTGTAGCCACCCTGGCTCATGGCCATGCACGCAACCTGGATACTTAAAAAAGTACCCGAGTCACTCAAGAGACTAGACTTCCCTTGCTGCAAAACTCGTGGCCGAAGAGAGCTGCTTCAACACTCAGGCCCACCTTTCTGTCCGTGTCCTGCCTGCTCCTCTGTGCAGCGGTAGCTTCCAGAGAAGGCGCCCAAAGCAGAGCAGCCTCTTCTTCCCTCCTTCCTGCTCCTGCTGCAGCCCTGGGAGAAAGGCTTTCACTCCCACACAGGGGCACTTGAATGTGCATGTGAGCTGTGGCCAGGCTGCATGTGGCAGGACCCTGACCCATAGGAGGCTGGGAGCCACCCACGGCCTCTGCAGCATTCAGCTGCAGTCAGGCTTGGTTGGCCACCTCTACCCAGGACTGGCCAGGGAAAGCTCAGGTTCTCTCACTACCCACAAGGGGCTGCAGCTATTCTTGGCTGGTGTCTGTTTATGTTGCATATGTTAGGACAGGCATAGGGGCTCACACTTGTAATCCTAGCACTCTGGGAAGTCGAGGCAGGTGGGTTGCCTGAGCTCAGGAGTTCGAGACCAGCCTGAGCAAGAGTGGGATCTCATCTTGACTAAAAGTAGAAAAAACTAGCATTGTGGTAGGTGCTTGTAGTCCCAGCTATTGGTGAGGCTGAGACAAGAGAACTGCTTGAGTCCCAGAGTTTGAGGTTGCTGTGAGTTATGATGCCATGGCACTCTACCCAGGGCAACAGAGTAAGATTCTGTCCCCCCACCAAAAAAGACTGTATTTCTGCATATGTGTGCTTATTGCCCCCTGTTATCCATGACTGTGTGCTAGGCATCATGGTGGGCCCCAGGGAGGAAAGGCTGTGGCACTAGTTCACAAGACACTCTTGGTCCAGTTTGGAAGGGACCTGGGTGGAACAGGGCTGGTGGTGGCACCAAGTATGGGAACCCGGAGGGCCTGTTCTGGAAGAAAGCTGCTGCCCCTCCAAGGATAAGCCTTGGAGTTCCTGGCTCTAAAATAGTGAGGGAAGAGGAGAAGGTGGTTGTCTGGGGCTGAGGAGTAGGGGTGGGAAGTGTGCAAGAGGTGAAGAGAAAGTACTGAAATCGACTATGGTCATCAGTATATTCATGATGCTGAATATACTCACCCATTTAGAGTGCATTAGGTGCACTCTAAATGGGTGAATTGTATGGGGTGCATATAAAGCTATTGATATTTTGAAAATAAATCTAAACTTTTACTTATAAGTGGATTGTTTTTAAGGGGTTATAGATAATTTTTTTCTGTTCTTGCCAGAGAGTATTTCCATTTAACCAAAGGTTTTAGAATTCAATAGAATGACTGATTTTTTTTTATGTGAGAAGTGACTTTTGGCTCGGCGCCTGTGGCTCAGCGGGCTAAGGTGCCAGCCATGTACACCTAAGCTGGTGGGTTTGAATCCAGCCTGGGCCTGCCAAACAACAATGATGGCTGCAACCAAAACAAAAATGGCCGGGCGTTGTGGTGGGCGCCTGCAGTCCCAGCTACTTGGGAGACGGAGGCAGGAGACTCGCTTGAGCACAGGAATTGGAGGTTGCTGTGAGCTGTAATGCCACGACACTCTACCCAGGGCGACAGCTTGAGGCTCTGTCTCAAAAAAAAAAAAAAAGAAAAGTGACTTTTTTTTTTTGTAGAGACAGAGTCTCACTTTATCGCCCTTGGTAGAGTGCCGTGGCATCACACAGTTCACAGCAACCTCCAACTCCTGGGCTTAGGCAATTTTTTTGCCTCAGCCTCCCAAGTAGTTAAGACTACAGGTGCCTGCCACAAGGCCTGGCTATTTTTCTGTTTTTGCAGTTTGCCTGACACTGGATTTGAACCTGCCACCTTTAGTATATGGGGCCGGCGCCCTACTCGATGAGCCACAGGCGCTGCCCCTCATGTGGAAAGTGACTTTTCTTTTTTTTTTTTTTTGTAGAGACAGAGTCTCACTTTATCGCCCTGGGTAGAGTGCAGTGGCGTCACACTGCTCACAGTAACCTCCAGTTCTTGGGCTTAAGCGATTCTCTTGCCTCAGCCTCCCTAGTAGCTGGGACTACAGGCGCCCGCCACAGCGCCCGGCTATTTTTTTGTTTTGTTTTGCAGTTCGGCGAGGCCGGGCTTGAACCTGCCACCTTCGGTATATGGGGTCGGCGCCCTACTCGCTGAGCCACAGGAGCCGCCCGGAAAGTGACTTGTCAACATAGAAACAATTATGAAACTTAGTCTTCTGAAGACCAATTTCTGTAACCTATTTAAAGGTATTTATGCAAATTACAGATGTTAATTTACACCATAGCTGTCATTACAAAATTTGTGTGTAAAGACCTCACTCATTTGCTCCTTTTTGCATCAGGAGTTTTCATTTGATTTCTTAATTTTCCTTCATGGAGGGTTTGAGACACCTTATTGAAAATGTATTATAAACATTTTCAGTTTTCTGAAACTAACAGAACACAGGATCCTCACGGAATTTAAGATAATATTTGGTTCTATTTTCACTGAATTTAAGATAATATTTGGTTCTATTTTCTCATAACACAAACCCAAACTTCCTTGTTATCCGATGCATATTCCTAACAGCACAGTCAGAAAACATCTCAAACAACCAATCAGCCTGTGATTGGCTGAGACCCAGCTATTTGTTTCTAAAATACACTCTGAAATTAGGCCTTCAGTTTGTTTAAGTACCAAGGTTGCAGTTCAGCACCAAGGCAGCTTCAGGCCAGATTTAATTTCACAATCCTCTCCTTTGGGTCAGACTGACGCCACTTTGGCACCGGGACTGGTTTGGCCTCGGTCTGGAATTCACATTTTGAGAAGTCAAGTCAGTTAATGATGTTTCATGTCCTCTCCCTGTGTCTGGAAGATTATTTCAACTTGGTGAGATGCGAGGCCTAGACAGCTGGCTGCAAATGAGTATGCAGGACCTTCAAGACGGTGCAGGGAAGGGAGACCATGGCTGTGGAGTCAGGGTGAGACAGCCTCCGCAGGAGCCCCACACGTCACCATGATGGAAGTCAAGCAGTGCAAGCTTCACCACAAAAACAAACATGTGAGGAAACACATTTATTAATTAGCTAGACATATACATATTTCAAAATACGTTTGTACAAAATAAATGTATATGATTTTGCATGTCATTCTTTTTTTTTTTTTGAGACGGAATCTCTCTCTGTTGCCCAGCCTAGAGTGCTGTGGCCTCAGCCTAGCTCGCAGCAACCTCCAACTGCTGGGCCCAAGCAATCCTTCTGCTTCAGGCTCCCTGGTAGCTGGGACTACAGGCACCAGGCTAGTTTTCCTATTTTTAATAGAGACGTGGTCTGGCTCTTGCTCAGGCTGGTCTCCAACTCCTGAGCTCAACCAATCGTCCCTCCTTCCCTCCTCGCACCCCCCCCCCCACACACAAAGGGACACTGGGGGTGCGGGTGGGGATTAGGGGACAGGGGACCACACTCTGTCTTAGCCTAGGGGAGCCACAGGGAGGACTCAGCCAGCGCTTTGGCTGCCGCCAGTGGCCGGAAGAATCGGCGGGGCTCTGGGTCTCCTCCTTCTTGGGAAAGTTTCCACCCGGGATCTTCTTTCTCCAACTCTGGGCTCCTCACTGAGCAGCTCCCTCCACCGCCCCCAAAGCTGCTGGCCCTCTTGGCCCTGCCCTGTGGTGCCCACTCCCTGGGGACACCTGCTGGGTAGCTGCTTGCCGGAGCTGAGGCTCAGACCAGCCTGGAGGGGCGCGGCCGGAGCAAGACCACGCCCAGAGGACCCTCCATCCCCTCTCTGTTACCTTTTGGCGCCCCCAGCCCGCTCTCCGCAGGCCGCTTCTTGGGAGGCGGGGCCGCAGCTGGGCCACCGCGGGCGCACCATGGCCACTGCCCAGCCCAAGCCCCTCCTGGGGGCGGCCGCGGCCCAGCGCCTGGCCCGGGGCTGCTGGTCCGCCTTCTGGGACTACGAGACGCCCAAGGTCATAGTGGTGAGGAACCGGCGCCTGGGCGTCCTGTACCGCGCGGTGCAGCTGCTCATCCTGCTCTACTTCGTGTGGTGCGCGGGGCCGGGGGCGCGGGAGAAGGATCCAGGGGTGCGGGGCCAGGCATGTAATCCGGGGTGCGGGGCCCGGGTAGGGTCCCAGAGAGGCAGAAGGACAGCGGGAGGAGCGTCGGTCCCGGCTCCTGCCTTCCCGGGTCGCCTTCGGAGCCCGCGCTGCCTCCTCCCCAGGTACGTGTTCATCGTGCAAAAGAGCTACCAGGATAATGAGACCGGCCCGGAGAGCTCCGTCATCACCAAAGTCAAGGGGGTCACCACGTCGGAAGACAAAGTGTGGGATGTGGAGGAGTTTGTGAAGCCCCCAGAGGTGGGGCTCGACCTGCCCCAATGTCTCTTTGCATTCTGGGGAAAACGGGTAGGAGCTGTGATTGACAGCTTTTCTCTGTGCCTAGGGGGGTAGCGTGTTCAGCATCATTACCAGGATGGAAGTCACCCCTTCCCAGGCCTTAGGAACTTGCCCAGAGGTGAGACCAGATCCAATGGGGTGGGTGGGTGGGCAGCGACTGGGCTGTCCCTGTCCCTGCAAAGCCCTTGACTGACATCTCCACCCTAGAGCATGAGGGTCCCCAACGCCACCTGCCACTCAGATGACGACTGCATGGCTGGGGAAATGGACATGTTGGGGAATGGTCAGTGTGCCCTGGAGAGCCTGGGGAACAGTCAGTGTGCCTAGTGGGGCCAGGGACTGATCAGTGTGTGGTGGGGGTTGGGGAATGGTTAGTGTGTCCTGGGGGGTGCCCCCGTCACCACTTTAGTTTTGTCTGCCTGGCAGGGCTGCGGACTGGGCACTGTGTGCCCTACTACCAGGGAACCTCCAAGACCTGTGAGGTGTCTGGCTGGTGTCCAGTGGAAGATGGCACCTCTGTCAGGTGGGAGCACCCAGCCGAGACCAGCTGTGCTCGGCTCCTATGTGGAGCCAGGGAAGGGTAGGGGTCCTGCTGGGTGGGGGCTTCTGGGGAGAGAACTAAATGACCTCTGCCAGTGTTTCCTCAGCCAATTCCTGGGTAAGATGGCTCTAAACTTCACCATCCTTATCAAGAACAGCATCCACTACCCCAAGTTCCGCTTCTCCAAGTAAGAGCCAGCTACATACGGTTCTGGTACCCGTGTGGGGCTTGGGGAGTGGCTGGGGTGCCAGGCTCTGCCCTCTGCCCCTTCCCAGGGGCAACATCGCAGACCGGAAGGATGAGTACCTGAAGCACTGCTCATTCCATGAGGACTCAGACCCCTACTGCCCCATCTTCAGGCTGGGCTTCATCGTGGAGCAAGCTGGGGAGAACTTCACAGAGCTCGCATATAAGGTGAGGGCATGCAGACTACTCTGCCTATACAGGAGGGGGCTCTGTCACAACCCATATGTCCCTTTGAGGTCTTGGCCAGAGGAGAGAAACACAATCTGTGAGACTTGTGTGTATACCTGCTAAATTATTGATAACTGGCCACACGGCGGCTGTTGGTGTCTTCACCAGCCCTCACCCTTGTGGGCCCTCCCTGATCCCCTCTCTTGCTTGCTGTCTGGCAGGGTGGTGTTATAGGTGTCATCATCAACTGGGACTGTGACCTGGACCTGGATGCAGCTGCATGCAACCCCAAGTACTCCTTCCGGAGGCTCGACCCCAAGCATGTACCTGCCTCATCGGGCTATAACTTCAGGTACCTTGTCCTGGGGACACTGCTACCTCTCTGCTGTGTTGGCTTCCTAGAATGGACAAGGCAGGTCTCCAGAGGCCCTGTAAGTAGGCACCTTATGCTGAGCTCCGCAGGTTAGGCAAGTTGGAGTTAGCTTCTGGGTCACTCATTTTAGGTTTGCCAAGTATTACAAGATAAATGGCACCACCACCCGCACACTCATCAAAGCCTATGGGATCCGCATTGATGTCATTGTGCATGGACAGGTGAGCATAGCTCACAGGATGGGGGCTCCAGCCACGGCTGAGATGGCTTAGCCCCACCCTACTTTAAGTCACATCTGCACCCTCCCCACCCCCTCATGCTGCCCACCTGGCTCCATCTAGACAAGGCTGTTTCTCCCCAGGCCGGGAAGTTCAGTCTGATTCCCACTATCATCAATCTGGCCACGGCTCTGACCTCCATTGGGGTGGTAAGGTGCCCACTCTGGGTCCCGGCGCGGGTGGGGGGCCTGCCAGGTCCTTATGCACCATCTCTGCTGGCCCCAGGGATCCTTCCTGTGTGACTGGATCTTGCTAACATTCATGAACAAAAACAAGGTCTACAGCCATAAGAAATTTGACAAGGTGTGTACGCCGAGGCGCCCCTCAGGTAGCTGGCCCATGACCCTTGCCCTTGTTTTGGGTCAGGGTCCTCCCCCACCCGGTCACTGCACTGTGGACCAGTCACCCAGTTCCCCTCACCCAGAAGGGCCACAGTTGGGACGAGGGGCAGAGCTAGGCCCAGCTGTCCTGGGCCCCCTGCCTTGCCCTGTCTCTGCTTCACCTGAGCAGATGATAGACACTCTTGGACAGAGTACAGGACAAAGCCTTCCCGCCTTTGAGCCTCTCCAACAGGACTCTACACCCACGGACCCCAAAGGTCTAGCCCAACTCTGAGCCTCCTATCCTCGTCATGCCATGCTGCAGACCCTGGCACTCTGGGGCCAGAGACAAGACACGCTGGGGACTCTGCATGGTGGACCTGGGCCAAACATCTCCATGAGACTAAGAACAGAGGTTGCCCTCCTCTCCCTGCTGGGCCTCCAAACCCCCAGCCTCCAGGGATCTATAGGGAGAGGCATTTCCCTCCACCCCATCACCTCTCTCTGCACCTGTTCTTGGGGCCTTGGAAAAGCCGCCTCCAATCCCCACCTTGAGCTTTGTAAACTTGAGCTCTGTTGGACCCTTCCCTTAGAAGTCATGATATGCTCAGAGTCCAATAAACCTATAACCTGAACCTTCTGGACTACTTTCTTCAGAGAAGCCCCCAGCCCATGAATATAGCATGCAATGCCCATCCCTGCCTGGGCTGCAGCTGGGCTCACTCCCCTCTAACCAACTTGGGTATGGGGCACATGTCCGCCTGCCTCAATGCCCAGCCAGGCCAGGGGTGCTCAGGTGACAAGGACATAGCCAAGTGCACCTGGGTCCTTCATTTGCTAATTCCCTGGAGGGTCACCCCAGATTCCACTTCCCTGTTGCTTCCTGCCAAAACATGGGGAAAGGATGGTGTATGACTCTCAGGAAGGAAAATGAAGACCACGGTGCCTGTCTATGTCTCATGGGGTGGGGCAGACGAGGCAGGGTACCACAAGGAGAGGCACTAACTGCATCAAGGCCTTGGGTAATCTGGTTACCATCCTTGGAAGCCAGCCAGGTGCCGTAGGCCCTGCCTAGGGAGCCTAGAACTTGGCTCTGTGGAGAGGGAGCTTGTCTGGGCTGTGCTGAACTGCATAGACCACACTGTGTCTGTAAGCGAGTCACACCCACCTCACAGGTCAGAAAACCTAGGCTGTAGAGCAACAATGGCCAAGGGCAGGTAGGGGGCTTTCAGTCCCCAAAACTTGAAAGTCAAGATGATGTTTGCAGGTAGTGTGGGGCCAGCGCATCCTCAGCCCCACAGGGCCCCAGACCCACAGTGTGCGACTCACTGGGGGCCCAGTTCTAGTTCCACAGAAACTGGTTTTTCCAGTTAGGTCCCTGACTGATGCTCAGGAGCCAGGTCCAGGCTTGGGTTCCCATCTCCAAGCCCTCTGCCCCCTCAAGTGGGCCAGCCTACAGGCTAACACAGCCAATCCTGGGTCCTACTGCGGGTGGCCTTGTTGCATGGCTCCCCTCCCCTCTGGGTCTTTTCTGGCTTCACTTCCCGGAATGAAACCCAGTTAGCTGGTTCTCTCCTCCCCACCAACTTGCCCTAATTTGATTTGATCTCCACTCCGGAGGTTGCAGGGCTCCGTCCATCTAAACCAGTATCAGGTTTCCCCGGACAGGCAGCCTGAGCATGGGGCCAAACACATGCTCAATGGTCCTCTCTCTCAGGGATGGAGATGCCTTGCACCAATAACACAGTGACAATCTAGAGAATCCTAAAATTAGGCGGCAACTTTAAATAAAATTAAAGTGTAGTTCAAACAGATATTTAGCCAATGAAGACAGATCTAAGGCCAGCTCCAGAATCCACAGTGACTCAAGCCTCTTGTACCTTCCCATGAGGCTCCAACATGTGGGTTCCCCTGAGTTTATGGTTCCCATTTTGTACTGTCTGCTGCCTTTTTTCTTCACGCTTCTGCCATGTCCTCTGCAAAGAAGTGGAGGACAAGGCTGTGTATGGCTCAAGGTGAGATGAATACAGGGGTTTGGTTTTAACTGAGGATGGGTCCTGAGTAGCATGGCATAGACCTCTCTCTACAACCTGCTCTAAGTGAGAAGGGTGCAAAGACAAGGGAGGCATAAGCCCAATCCCTGTGGGTACAGGGTCTGGATTCCCTGGAAATGGCCATGGCTGCAAGAACCCACCTCGCCTTGGAGTCTGGCCTCAGACAGAGACTCAGGAGCCCCTTGGGAGTCTCAGGGTTAGGAGAGGGAACTGAGACCCTTGGGGAGGACTTTCCCACCCCAACTGGCAGCATGAGAAAGCAAAAGATGCCTGGAAACGTGTTTATTTAGCAAGAACTAACCCCTCAGGCCCCTCAACGTGCTTCTTAGATTGGGATCTGCTGTGGCAGGTGACTTGGCTGAGGACAGGCTATTTCTTGCTCTTGCTTGTTCCTGTCATTTCTGAGTCCCCAAAATGATCCTCCTTGTACTGTGGTCCCTAGTTTAGGGAGTCAGGGTGGTTGGTGACCTGGTCACTGGGAGCATAGGACATAGCTCCTGGTGTCCCACAAGTCCAGGGACAGCTACTGGCCCAGTTGAGGACTCTTCTGCAGCAGCCACTCCAGGGTCTCCAGGAGGTACGACATGCCATAGAGCTGGGCGATGTTCTTGAAGATTCTAATCTGCTCCATGAAGACCTGTGGAAGTAAACACAAGGTGAGAGTCCAACCCACCCAGAGGTCAGGGAGGCATGGCAGTGCTGAGGCTGATGCCCCTGCTGGTAGGGCGCACCTGAGTGTGGATGGTGAGGGTAAAGGCCCCCGCACAGCTGCAATGCACAGGCATGTTGGTCTCCTTGACACCGCGGCACTTCAGGCAGATCTGAAAAAGGAGCAGCCCGGTCAGGTGCTTTCTCACCCACCTTGCCAGACCTGCTCACCCCTCCATGTGGTCTTGGATTCTGGAAACTTTTACAAGCCTTGGTTTCCCACTGTGCCTGTTGGCCCTCACTTATGAATAAAATTCATGTCTTCACCCGAACTCTCCCAACATGCCCTCCTTGCATGGGCAAGATCTGCCCCAATTCCAAGGTGCTGGGCCTTTTTCCAGACCTCGTGCTTGTGGCAGTCCTGTGACAGCAGTCTGGGATCCTGGCATGCCCCCTAAGCCTCTGTTCAGATATCCCTCAGCAAGACCTTCCTACAGCCCTCTGAGTACAGGTGTTGTTGCCTCCTTTCTCCTTTGGTTCTCCACACATTTGTCATGCTGATGGCCTTTCTCCCTCCTCACAGAACCTGCTCCCAGGCCATGGCAGGTTCCCAACAGATGCTGGGCTTGTGGTGGGAATCAATCCTTGGAGGCAGTTCCCTAGAGGACACTGGGCAGGACCCAGGAACTACGAACACCCAGTGTTCCAGGAGTGCAGATGTTGTGTTGGGAAATGCCCTTGCCTTCCAGGAAGTAGTCTGGGGGCAAAGGCCCTGTGACTTACTAGGTCCTGCAGAGTGAAGGCCATCAGCTTCTTCTGCAGGGCTTCTACCAGGGCCATCTCGATGGTGGACAAATCATAGGCTGCCTGACAATTGGAGCAGAGCCACTGAGGCAAGATGGCTCCATCCTGGCAAAGTAAGAGAAGAGATCATGTGGCCATGGCCACACTCTCAGCACTGTCAGTAACAGCCACAGGAGGGAAGGGGCTGGCGGCATGATCTAAGCTAAGGGGATGAATTGCCTGTGGGGGTCTCACCCTAGCCTCTGCCTACACCTGCACCTGGACCACACCCACCTGGGACCTGGCACAGATTGGCCTGAGAGGGTGCCTGCTCAGAGTCCACATAAGAGCCTGAAGGTAGCAGATGCAACCTGCAAGGTGGGGTAGCAGAAGCCCCATCTGGGATGCTCTGGTTCGATCAGTGTGAGGGTCCCTGGGAGCTGAGCCCCACCTGAGAGAAAGAGGAGTCCTTGCACAGGTCCAGGTCTCGGCAGAAATTACAACTGTGGCAGATGACCTCGGGGAGCACATAGGAGCGGCAGGGGTCTCTGAACTGGGCCTCCTCGGAGAACTCGCCGACATCCACCAGGCGCAATAGGTCCCGGTTAAGCTTGTTCACCTGGTTCGTGATGTTCGTGTCCAGGGATAGGACCTGCAGAGACCACAGCCCACATCAGTACAGAGTATCTAGGGCCTCCCTCCCTGGACCAGAAATCCCTCAGCCTGCTATGTTAAGCCACATAATTTCATCCCTTCCTTAACTCCTTTAGAAGGATCAGAGGAACCGAGTATGGTGGCTCACACCTATCATCTTAGCACCTGGGAGGCTGAGGCAGGTAGATTGCCTAAAATCACAGATTTGAGACCAGCCTGAGCCAGAGCAAGACCTCATCCCTAAAAATAGCCAGGCATTATGGTGGGTGCCTGTACTCCCAGCTACTTGGGAGGTTGAGGCAAGAGAATTGCTTAAGTCCAGGAGTTGGAGTTTGCTGTGAGCTATGATGCCATGGCACTCTACCAAGGGTGACAAAGTGAGACTCTGCCTCAAAAAAAAAAAAGCATCAAAGGGAAAAGCTGACTCTCCATGTTGGTTGTTCTTTGTTAGTGAGCAGAGGCTTCACTAGTGAATTTACCAAACATTTAAGGAAGAAAGAAACACTGATCCTACATAGTATCTTCCAGAAAAATCAAAGAGAAAGAGCACTACAACTCACTCTATGAGGACAAAATCACCCTGGTACCAAAACCACACAAAGAAACCATAGACAAATAACCATGCCATGAGCACAAAAGTCCTCAACAAAGAATTGGTAAGTTGAACCCACTGTATACAAAAGGGAAAACATAATCTAGAAATAGATGTGTAAAGATATGTCTGAATAAGTTCTGAATAAGTTCTGAAAAAGGTGCAAAGATGGGGCGGTGCCTGTGGCTCAGAGGAGTGGGGCGTTGGCCCCATATACCGTAGGTGGCGGGTTCAAACCTGGCCCTGGCCAAAAACTGCAAAAAAATAAAAATAAAATAAAGCAACAACAAAAAACATGTTAAAAAAAAAAAAGGTGCAAAGATGATTAAATGGAACAAACGGCTCAGGACACAGAAAGACCAGAGAGATTATGGGTTTAATTTCAGATCAATGCAATTAAGTGAATACCACAACAAAGTATCATAAAATTTTTGGTTTCCTGTTGTGAGTACTCTACCCAGAGTGACAGAGGGAGACTGTCTCAAATAAATAAATGCATACATAAAACAAAAACACAATGAGATATTACTACATACCTATTTGAATACTTGCCATTTAAAAAACTTTAAACATCAAGTTCTGGTGAGGATATAGAACTTAACTGGAAGCTAAGGACACAGTAAGGTAGTGTAGCCACTTTAGAAAAAAGTTTGGCCACTTCTCACCAAGTCAAACATACACTTAGAGCATAACCTAGCAATTCCTCTCTTGAGTTTTCACCTAATAGAAATGAAGTTTATGTTCACATAAAAACTTATGTTTTTGTATAACATATTTATAGTAGATTTGTTAATGACCACAAAACCCAACTGTCCTGGGACAAGTGAATGAAGGGCAAACTGGCTCTTCCATACAGTCAATACTCAGTATTAGATATGAGGGTCTGGCATAAGCAGCCACATGCGTGGACCTTTTGGGTTACGCTAAGAACCAGATCTGAAAGCGCAGGTGCAGGGCCCATCTGCCACCCACAAATGGCAGGTGGGAGGAGAGTTGACAAATAACCATACCATGAGCACAAAAGTCCTCAACAAAGAATTGGTATGTTGAACCCACTGTATAAAAAAGGGAAAACATAATCTAGAAATAGATGTGTGAAGATATGGCTGAATAAGTTCTGAAAAAGGTGCAAAGATGATTCAATGAAACAAACAGCTCTGCTGGTACCAGAAAGATTATGGGTTTAATTTCAGATCACTGCAATTAAGTAAATACCACAATAAAGTATCACAAAATTTTGAAGCACAGGGGATGTTTTTGGGTGGGACTATTCTGTATCTTGCTGATGGTGGCACACTTCCATCCACCCACGAACTCCATAGAGTTCAGATAAGCAAGGATACTTCCATCCACCCATGAACTCCAAAGAGTTCAAATAAGTAAGGAAATAAGCAGGAATACTTGATGATAGCCAAGTTCATTCTTAAGGAGAGTGAATTTTACTGCATGTGATAAAAAAAAAAAATGACAAAATAAAAACATTCTTTACCACAATCGTGGTAACCAAGGTGGTCATTTGATCTTGAGTGTTACCTCATTTGGGCCTGAAATGCAGTTTGCCAGGAATGTTAAGTAATGAAGTGCTCTGAGGGATGGCACCGTCCGGCTGTTTTCTGGTAACATTACCCCCTTGCTGGACTCAGCCTGCACTCCCAGAGTGGTATTGGCATCTGCACAAGTGCTTGCCTCATCTCACTGGTCTCTAGAGCTCAGTGCCCAGTCCTCTTCTAGTCCCCAGGCCTCCTGTGACCCTTAGTCCTGGCCTGTGTCACCAGGTGCTTGATGTGACTTTCTCCAACAGGCAAATATAAGCTCATGCACCCCAGGGCCTTGACAGCTTTGCTGTCTTGTGCACTTCCCTGAACTGTGGTCTCATCCATTCCTTGGCTCATTTACTGCCTGTCCCACTAGCTCCTCAAGAGCAGTGGTTGTCCTGTCTTGTTCACACCTGAACCCAAATGCCTCAATAGCAGCTGCATGTGACAGGGACATTGTAAATGTCAGTAGAATAAATACATGACTCATACTTGCCCTTCAGCTTGCACACACACACACACACACACACACACATGAATTTTCATCTTGTACCCATGTGCCAAACTCACCTTGCACACATATTTGATGAACTCCAGAGCAGGGTTATTGAGCAGCAGGTGAGACCCAGGGAGGTGGGGAAACATCTCAGAGAGCTCAGCTGAGTTCCGAGAGCCTGTGACTTTCTTCTGAATCTTCTGTGTGATGGTGAAAAAGCTTTGAGTGAGTTCATTTGCTACGTAATCTTGAGAGAAGGTGATCATTCCTAGAAAACATAAGGATGCTGAGCGAAGGACTCAGGCCTGCTCTAGTGCAGTGAAGCTCCCATCTGCCTGCTTGGACCTAGAAGTGAGGCACTGGCTCACATCATAGGACTCTTACCACAAGGGACTGCTCACCCGGAAGGGCTCCGGCTGTCCCCTCAGTCTCTTGGGAGAGTTGGCTGGCACTCCTCCTCTTCATGGGGGTGCTCCCTGGGGCACTGCGCCTCAGTCCATCTTTCATGCTGTGGTACACGGCCACAATGTACGCTGCAAGGAGAGGCAGGTATGGGACCTGAGAGTCAGGGATACTGGGAGATGCCCCTGAGCCTGAGGACCCTGCAGCTGCTCAGACTATCAGACAGACTTGGCTGAAATGTCATTAGTAGTGATTTTACTTCCTGCCTTTAGAGGAGCTAAAAATCAGCTAGAGGGGTGGAAATAAGCAGGGATACTTGCTGATATCCAAGCTCATTCTTAAGAAGAAAATCATATAAATAAGACAACACACATTTAACTGTCTTGCTCAAATAATAAAATCATATTATTTTATGATATAAAATACTCATAAATGGAACCACCCATCACTGTGTGGGCCTCTTTGCTGAGAGTTTAATTTACAACATGCATTGTTAGCTGCTCTAACAAATGGCTCTGAATTACAAAAGGTGTTTAATTTATACGATTCATTTGTGTATTGACCCAGGATACTAGATTTGTAAACACTAAACCCTCAGACCTGAACCAAGGCATAGGATTTCTCTATACCAGAAAGTTTGGCCTCAGAGACCAGCCAGTGGGCCGCTGACTCAGAAGTGTGGGGTTTATCTTTAATTACTGCTATGCACCTGCATGTGCAATAAGGTGATCGTGAAACTGAAAACTGTCCCCAGGGTTCTATCCACTGTCGTCTTGGGGTGTCACACCTGCAGGGGGACAGGGCAGCAGTGGCCAAGGGAGGGCCGAGTCTTGAGAGCTCCTAAGTGTGGGCACACCATGCAGCCCTGATTTCTCGACTATGTCCCCTCTCAAGATACCATCACACCAGAGCCATGTCTGTTTCCTGAGGTAAACCCTGGAGGGACTGTTGGTGGGAGCCCCCGCCCTGCCCTAGACTCACCTGAAACAATCATGAGGAAGTAGCTTTGGCAGGAGGCTGCCTGTGGCAAAAATTGCAGGATGTTCCAGTTGTTTTCCAGCAGCTCCTCCACGTCAGGCTCGGGCTGCTCCACGTCAGGTTCCCCTATGTCTTCTTCCTCCTCCTCCTCCTCACTTTCCTCCCCTGTTATTCCCTCTGCTTTCTGGGTATCTTGCTACAACACAAAGACCACCCCTCCACATCTCATGTCACACTCACACACCTGGCCCTGTTACCCCCACCTGATTCTTGCAGTCAGTATAGCCCTGAGCCCAACTGCACCCAGGGTAGATCCCAGAACACAAGATCCTACTTGGATGACTATCATTTTCCTTTAGCTCCTTTGGAAGATTCACTTTAGAACTGCTCAACCCCACCTCCCTGGAGGAAAAATCAACCAGAGACTCTAAGTTCAAGAACTTCTCCCTGGGACAGTTCCAGCACTGAACATCACCAACCCCTATGTGGCCTCTCAACCCAGAACTGGTTTCCTCCTCAGAATCATTCGTACCACCTACACTTCTCTCTTTCCAACCAGGATTGTTCCTGCCCAGGTGTCCAGGGTGGCCTTGGCCCCGAGTCTCTTGGTAGCTCTCTGCCCCCTGCAGCTCTCTTCTACCAGGGCTTCCTCCCCTCTGAGGAACCGTGCAGACACAACAGTGCCCTGACACTCCCCATCTGCTGACAACCTGTGATGTCACCTCTGACCTTGCAAAGGCCACCCTCCCAGCCAGACATGACTTCCCTCCCCACACGCCATGGTCCCCTCTGCTCACCCCTGGCCACTTGCCCACAGCCCTCCCTGCCCCTACTTCCACTAGTGTGAGGGCCACACAGGGGCCCAGCCAGGATCAGAATCCCCAGCCCCATAGAGTCATGTCCCTACCTGGGCCAGCCTCCCTACTGCCCAAGGCCCCTTGCAGGACACCTCATCACTCTTTTCACACCTTTGCTCCCTGGTCAGCACTTCCTGCCCCAAGGCTGGTACCTCCCTCACATGGCTAGCACTGCCTTTTGTACTTGCTTACCATCTTGTCTGCATAAGCTAACTGAATCAAGATAAAGGCTGCAGTGTTTGCTGCCAACACAGCCTGACCTAGGCCAGGGATGGCCTTGGACTATAGCTCTTACCTGCCCATAGTGAACACTAGATGAAACCTTTCCTTTGATTCCACCGTAGTTAGAAGGATCCATCCAGAGAAGAAACTCCCAGCATCGAGAGAAAGAAATAGTCAAGGAGTGGAAGATTTCTTTAGAATGGATGCTGTAGGAAAAGCAGGGAGGAAGCTGCTTAAACGGAGCCAACAGTGTCTCTTGTTCTCCCCTTTCCTCTTTTCTTTCATTCCACTTACTTAAGAATGAACTTAAAAGTTCTGATCATTCCCTAGACTTCCCAGGGCAAAGGCAAATGCAAACGCAACATTGGATGCATGGTTTGCTCAGGAAGGGCTGTGAGGTTAACTGCCTCTGCTTCATGGCCTTGGACCATCTGCAGATGCAGGAAACTAACAATACTGCTCCCACCACTAAGCTCTTCTAGATTGTCCTCATCCTCATCCCTCTTTGGTTATTTGGTCTTCCCACAGTTCAGCCAATCCCACACACATGTAGGCCATGAATGAATAAAGGAAGAAAAAATAAAGAAAAGAAAGAAATCCTAAGTAATAAGTGTTAGTAATTTTTAAAATGCAGCTAAACAATCTAAACCATGACTCCTCCAAGAAGAGGTTCTATGTTCCCCTAACTGCTCAGGCTCATAATAGAAGGCGGAATCCTGGTTCTTGCCGTGGCCCAGACCATCACTCCTAGACCTACCCACAGCCCATGGGAGAGGCCTGTCCTCCCCTTGGTACTCAGCCCTCTGTCAGGCAAACAGCAGGTCTGCAAGAAGGACAGCAGTGGTTTTTTTTTTTTTTTTTTGAGATAGAGCCTCAAGCTGTCACCCTGGAGTACCGTGGCATCACAGCTCACAGCAACCTCCAATTACTGGGCTCAAGTGCGTCTCTTGCCTCCACCTCTCAAGTAGCTGGGACTACAGGTGCCGGCTACAACGCCTGGCCATTTTTTGGTTGCAGCCGTCATTGTTGTTTGGCGGGCCTGGGCTGGATTCGAACCCGCCAGCTCAGGTGTACGTGGCTGGTGCCTTAGCCCGTTGAGCCATAGGCGCCAAGTCAGCAGTGGTCTTTTGTTCAAAGTACTCCAGCACATATTTTGATTAAGAATAGAAATCTCCTAAGCTCCATCTCCTACTATTCAGTAACACACTCATCCTCGATTCATGTGAGCTCTTTCTGTAGCACCCTGATGCTGCTACTGTTATCATGCAGAGACCAGATCTATGTGAATGCTCTGTGTCTTCGTTAGCAACTCTTCTGTGCTTAGAAAAAGTACATCACTTTTGCCCATTGTGAGCACACCCTGGGAGTGGAAGCTTCTCATTATTAACTGAACAAAAGGAGAGAAGCAGTATTGGAAGGTTTTTGTTGTTGTCTTTGATTTACATTTAGAGATTATACAGTGTACAGTGAGTACAGCCAGGCCAAGAAACCCTAGGAATGTGCCTGGAACATAGGGCAGGCAGTTGCTGCCCAAAAGTCAAAACTATAATACTTGGCTCTGCACAGACAGACCAACTTGGAATCACACCACTCTCATTTGTCAACAATGATGTCTATGAAAGATTTATACATCAACACTTTATGGACCTTTCTTACCAAAGGCAAGCACTTCCAGAACTTCCTAAACTCAAGCCACGTGTCTGCTCACTCAGTGACCACCCTTGCTATCCTGTTGTTGCTTCATCCCTTAGGAGTGCTGTGCTTCTGAGCACCTCCCACACTAGCTGTAAGGACATCTGGCATTTCAGGGTCTCCTTAGTATGTCTCCTAAAGCCACAGCAGGCTACCCCACTAATATCACCCAAGTCCACCTGCTGGTGATGTATTCCACGTAGGCAATGGCATCTTCGATTCGGCGCTTCTTTGTACAAAGGATGATGCGGTTAAAGTTGGCATAGATGACTGATGACCCCAGGCGCTTGAACTCAGTGATGAGCCTATGGAGCAAGTTCAAAATCAATGATGGAGATGCTAAGGTGAATAATAAAACTAGAGAGCACCAAGAGAAACACAAGGAAAAATAAGTGGAAAAGCCTTATATATATGTAGACCCAGAAGCAAAGAGAAAAAAGAGCAAAGATATCTGCATGACAAAAACACACGAACAAAGGCAAGAGATAACTACAGACAGAAAAAATTTGCAAGTTCTTATCACAGAAAAATGGCTACTTTTTCTATAGAGAGCGCTCATACAAAAATTAATAAGAGAAAACCAATACAACTACAGAGCAATGGACCCCATTAATGCAGGGTGGACTATGAAGCAGAGAGGGCTTGAAGTAAAAGGTCAGCTGCACTCCTTGTAAAGAATTGCAAATCAAGACTACACTGAGACAGTGTCTATACCCCACCTGGTTGGGAACAGTGCCAACTAAGCTGTCAAGGCAGGGCTGGGGGACTGGCACCCTCAACCCCCTCAACCATGAGTCTCAGCAGGGACAGTTTGGCAATGCCTACCAAACTGGCACCTTCCCTTGTGATTTGAATTTCCACAGGCCTGCAGCCTCCCAGAAACCACCTTTATATGTGTATGTGCTAAACCTCACACATAAAGTCATCCACTGATATGTATACTAGCACAAGGCTAGAAGCAGCCTAAATGTCCATGAGTGTGGACTTCATGATATACTATTAACTAAAGCAAGGAGCACAACAATAAATACAGTGCACCATGATTTGTATAAAAAAAGGGCAAAAGGGGGTGGCGCCTGTGGCTCAAAGACGTAGGGTGCCAGTCCTATATGCCGGAGGTGGCAGGTTCAAATCCAGCCCTGGCAAAAAAAAAAAAAAAAAAAAAGGGCTGGGAGGTGCCTGTGGCTCAACAGACTAAGGCGCGGCCCCATATGCCAGAGGCGGCGGGTTCAAACCCAGCCCCGGCCAAAAGCTGCAAAAAAAAAAAAAAAGGGCTAAAGATGACATAACACCCAACCTTCTCAGGGATGGTGTTCACACAAAGATAAGGCAGCAGCCAAGGTTCTCCTGGGACCCTTTTGATTATCATGTGCTATGACCCCAGAGGTACTGGCCAACCATTCCCCTGGTTTTGGAGCTAAAGGGTCAGCACAGCTGAGGGCAATCTATAGCCCAGGGTGACAGCGCACTCACTGTAGGAAGAGCTTCTTCATCATGTTGTGGAGAGTTCGGTGCAGGGCAGGGTCGTAAAGCAGAGAAGATGGCGAGCGGAGCCAGCGGTAAAAGTGCATGACCTGGTTGTCTGCATAGATGTTGTGGTACTGAGTGATCTCCTTCACCCAGCCCACCACCATGCTCTTTAGGATTCTGGAAGAGAAGAGTAGGAGGACATCCCTACTGCTCACAAGTTGTTGCCGTACTGGATTCTCCCACTTCCACGGGCACAGGTTTTCCCTGCTATTGCGGTTATCTCCCTCCTCATTACTCCCACATTAAATCACTGCCCAAACATGATCCTTTTACCTGGCACCTCATCAGTTTCTTTCCATTTTACTCCTCGGGCTAGTTCAGGCCTCACCACTTCCCTCAGCACAACTCAAGCTCTCACTATATGCTTTAAGTGGCATATGACTAACTGGCAAGATGGGTCCTGGCTCTCTACAAGCAGCACAGAGCAACGTAGCCAGTGTGTGACGGGCACGGCACCTATGATGGCAGTAGCACAACAAAGGCTGCTTTAAAAAAGAGAACCAAGTGACCCATGCCCTATCCCCTTACACACACTGCTAGTCACTGGTTGGGTGGCTCCTTCTCTGCCTTACTCTTTATTCCTGCCTTGCATAATGTGGGGATAGAGACTGCCCTCCTTGCCCAGGATCTGTACATAGCAAGTATTTGCACATGTCTCCTATTGTGTCTCCTACATTTGAAGAAGGGGCTGCCCAGCTGGTTTTTCAGGGGACATTGGGGCTATCAGCCCCACAGTGATGGTCAGGCAGGCACCAACTGGACACAGGTCAGACAAGAGCCAAGAAGCATCTGTCAGAATGAACAAGTTTCCCATGTGAGGAATTCCCTGGCCATAGTGGGACAACCAGGTGTTAGACCATCCTTCAGGTAAACACTGTAAGTACCACATCCAGCCTTCGTTTCCAGTGGAGGGGTACCAGCCACTCCAGAACTGAAACCCCAACTTAGCTGGGGACTCTTGAAATAGCACCTCACCTGTTAAAGTGCTAGAAATGTCTTCATTTGCATCAGCAACAGACTGTTACAAAGAACCAACAGAGTTTAAAGCCACATACCTAAAATTCAGTTTCATTACAACTTCCCCGGTTAAATCACCTTGGATGACTCAATACAGTGAAGCCACTCTCCTAAATGTGAGGATTTCTGTCATTTTTGGCCTGACTCTGTCTATTTCTCATAAGTGACCTGCCTATTTTTATTCCAAGACCCCAGTCCTTGCCTCCTCAGCCTCCCTGCCAGCTCCAACAAACTCTCTCCTCTCCTCTTGTGGGATGGTCCTAGGGCAGTGGCTAGGGAACATGCTCTGCAATCAGACTTGTTTCTGAGAGTTGATCTTTCTACTCAATTATAGTACAACCATGATGGCAGCAGTGTTCTCATCTGTAAAATGGGGGATACTGCACTACCCAGCAGGGCTGTGGTGAGTGCGAGCCACCATTATCAAGTACCATGTGTAGCTGTCCCTACCCTGCAGTAAACCTCTCCTGCCATTCCGAGCTCACTCTGTCTGGTTAGCTACAGAT
The DNA here is from genome assembly GCA_963573935.1 of Arctocebus calabarensis. Taxonomy (NCBI): domain Eukaryota; kingdom Metazoa; phylum Chordata; class Mammalia; order Primates; family Lorisidae; genus Arctocebus; species Arctocebus calabarensis. The sequence goes on from CAUYON010091858.1 coordinate 29,844, forward strand.
TCAAACTGATGCCCCTTTTCTTGCCACAGAAAGCAATCCTGGGCTAGAAAGGCTCTTTGTGTGAAATGCCTCTGGCCACAGGGAGGTAAGAGGTGGCACCTGGTGACCACAGGACATATGTATAGGTTTAAAGACAACAGACTAAAGAAGGGAAACTGTGCTACTTGGTAGTTTCTGGCTCTGCAGACCTGGCTAAGGACAACCTAAGAGACACTGTCTTAGACCTCAGCTTTCAAAATTAAGGGCAGAAGATAAAACCCCTCATAACATTCCTTTTAGGAGGAGGCAGTACCTGAAGGTGTTAGAGCACAGGGCTGTCTCATCATAGCTGGCAGGGGTGCTGCTGGTCTGACCTCCCGTGATCATGTCCTCCAGGGAGGCTTGCTGGATCACATCAAAACTGATGCCCATGCTGTCGGCACCCTCCATGTCATTGACGTGGTGAGACTGGAGGATGGTGTTGACAGCCAGATTCTGAAGGTCCAGCTCCACGCATACTGCACAGGGAGATTCAGCTTGAACCCCCACCAGCCCCACCTCTTGGACTCTCAGCTCTGCCTAACAGGGGCAGGACATGGCATGTGTCCTCCTACCAGCATTGGATTGCTAGCACCTGTCCTCCAACCTGCCAGACCACTCAGCACAGGAGCCCCTACCCAGCCTGACCTTGGGATGCCCTCCTGAGTAATCAAGTCAGGCTCTGAGTATCCCATTTGGGCACTTGCACCTTGATAGAATGTCATCAGAGACAGATGCACCAGCCCAGCTCACACAGGTGCATCCTGTTGCTCACTCACCTGTGGAGTAACAGCCAGAGCTGTTGATCTCCACACTGGCCTGTTCATCGAACTCCATCACCAGGCGGCTGTCGTCTGCCTCCTTTCCTCCCAGGTCGGGGCGGGCAGTTGGGGACAGCCACAACAGGTGGTTGTGGCGCTGGAGATGGCGGGCGAAGAAGAGGTCGGACCCGAAGGTGGAGATGTCCTCTGGTAGATTCCCAACAGGGATGTGGAAGTACCTGCACAATAGGGCATAGGGTACAGGTCACCCCAGGGAGCAAGGCTGGGATTATCTAGGCCCAGGGACTCAGGATGGCTCTTTGCTGGCCCACCTGCTCATCTCGAAGGCCTGTGACAGGCAAGTGTCCAGGTTGAGATAATGTCGGATCATGCGCCGGGCACCTTGGCGCTGCCAGTCCAGGACTCCATAGCTGATCTTGTCGGCCATACGGATGGGCACTAGTGGGAATTCCTCCAGGACAGGGATCTCACTGGTTAGCCTTCTCAGCTCCCAGCTGGACTGAACAGCAATGAGTGTGGGCCCCCGGCGCTCCTCCTGGGTCAGGGCAGGAGAGAAGAAGACCGCATGGGCCCAAGCCTCAGGGAGAAGGGTCTCCCACATAGGACTATAATCCCTGTACCTTATAGGCCAGCAGGAAGCGCTGGATGGCTCTGCAGATGGTCTTCAGGTCAGTTTCAGCCCGAACTTCAAATGTGTGTTTGGAAGGTGGCAGGAGCTCGGGGCCTACCTTCTCTAGGAGGAGGCTGTGCTCTGCCGTGTACAGGGTGCTGAGGCTAGGCATCTGGTTGCTGCGCACCTAGGAAAGAGTGGCTGCATTAGCCGCTGCCTGTGTGAGATGACATGGGGACCTTGGGGCAGACCTTGCTTCTACATCCCATTCCCAATTCAATAGTGACTGGCAGTGGTAGGCAAAGGCCCTGAGGAGGTAGCCAGGAGTAAGCATCCTCCTTCTCTAGATTCTTTCAGAGACTCACAGTGTCCAACACAAACACAGAGGCTCTGCGCTGCGAGGGGAAGAAGAGCCCAAAGAGTGCTTTGTGGCCCTGAGAGTGGTGATAGAGGTAGACATGGCGGATGCTCCCTAGAGAAGAAAAGAAGCTCATGTGAGATGTGTGGAGGCAGGGTGTGTGTTGGGGCAGCTGGTTCATGCCATACCTGGTTCCAAGTAGCTAAACTGGGCCAGAGAACGCATCTCCAGATGTTCAAGAGCAAAGGTGTCTGCTTCCCAGCCTGAAAGGTGTCTTGCCACCTGTTTACTGACGACACACACACAGCCCAGCTGCGTAAGGGCCCGGAACAACAATGGAACCTGGAAGGGGTGGGGTGAAGCTGACTGGGGAGGGCTCAGTGTTGCATGCAGCACACTCTCTGCAGCTACACTGCTGAGACTCCCTCACTCATCACCACTGCTGCTACCAGGCCCACACCCTGTGCAGGTGTCTTTCCTCTATTCATCTGCTGTGCCCCTCCCCAGCTCAGCTCAGTATGGCTGGGGGGCGGCTACCTGAGTCTCATATACACCCTCAATGTCTGGTGCTGACAGCTCAGTGTTGATCTCGTTGATATGTTCCTGATACATGTCTTCTGGTACTGAATACCCATAGAGATTGTAGACTGTGTTGGAGCGAGGAAGGACTCGATTTACCTGGTAACAATGAGACAAAGTTCTGGTCAAATGGCCTAAGTGGCAATGTCTCTTGCACACATGCATGCACACAGGTACACGCTGCTCAGAGTCCCAGCACTTCCGGTGCCCACATGATCAGGTAAATCCACTGCAGCCCAGCCCATCTCTCCCAAAGATTACAACTAAACACTCTGGACATCATTTTAAAAAGTGACCTGGAGCTCTAGGATGTGGACAAGGGCCCTCAGACTGAGGGGGTCAATACTAGTCAAGATTGTTCAGGTGGGAGGATGGTCGGAGCCCCAGGAGTTTGAGATTAGCCTAGGTCAACATAGCAAGACCTCATTGCTATGAAAAACAAACAAAAAAATTGCTGGAGTGTTGGGTGGCACCTGTAGCTCAGTGAGTAGGGTGCCAGCCCCATATACCGAGGGTGGCATGTTTGAACCTGGCCCGACCAAACTGCAACAACAGTGCAGAAAAAATAGGCGGGTATTATGGCAGGCCCCTGTGGTCTCAGCTATTCCAGAGGCTGAGGCAAGAGAATCGCCTAAGCCTAAGAGCTAGAGGTTGCTGTGAGCTGTGATGCCACAGCATTCTACCAAGGGCGACAAAATGAGACTCTGTCTCTAAAAAAAAAAAAAAAAAAATTACTGGAGTGGTGGCAGGTGCCTAGAGTCTCAGCGTTTTGGGAGGCTGAGGCAGGAGGATGGCCTGAGCCCAGGAATTTGAGGCTACACTTAGTTGTGTTTGCTCCACTGCACTCTAAGCCTCGGCAACAGAGAGAGACCTATCTCAATAAAAAAAAAATAAGGGTGGTGCCTGTGGCTCAAAGGAGTAGGGCACCAGCCCCATATACCGGAGGTGGTGGGTTCAAACCCAGCTCAGCCAAAAACAACTGCAAAAAAAAAAAAAAAAGTAAATAAATAAAATTGTTAAATTATATTTTACAGAATCAGAATGGAAAAAAATCAAACTCTCCCCAAAACTAAAAACAAAGAAACAGCTAAATAATCTAGTTGTCTATTAATGTGATATCATAACTATTTGAAGGAAATAATTATTCCACAATACTTTTGACAAGAGAATTCTTACTATTCTTAGGATACACATAGTCAAAGGTCTAAAGAAACCAAAAATAAAATTTAGTAGATTTATTGTTTTTAGTAATATTCACATCACAACTTCAAAACCTTTTACATATAGTGTAGTAGAAGGCAGATATGTAAATGTGTTAATGTTATTAGCAATTAAGACTTTTCAGGCTAGGCACAGTGGCTCATTCCTGTAATTCCAGCACTCTGGGAGGCTGAGGTATGTGGATTGCTTGATCTCAGGAGTTTAAGATCAGCCCGAGAAAGAGTAAGACCACGTCTCTACTAAAAATAGAAAAATTAGCTGGGTGTAGGGGCAGGCACCTATAGTTCCAGCTACTTGGGAGGCTGAGGCAGGAGGAGCACTTGAACCCCAAAGTTTGAGGCTGCTGTGAACTATGATGTTGGAACTCAACCCAGGGCAATAGGGTTTTTTTTTTTTTTTGAGACAGAGCCTCAAGCTGTCACCCTGGATAGAGTAGTGTGGCATCACAGCTCACAGCAACCTCCAATTCCTGGGCTCAAGTGAGCCTCCTGCCTCTGCCTCCCAAGCAGCTGGGACCACAGGCGCCTGCCACAACGCCCGGCCACCTTTTTTTTTTTTGGTTGCAGCCGTCATTGTTGCTTGGCGGGCCTGGGCTGGACTAGAATCCGCCAGCTCAGGTGTACGTGGCTGGTGCCCCAGCCTGCTGAGCCACAGGCGCCGAGCCAGGTTTTTTTTTTTCTTAAAAAAAAAAAAAAAGTTTCAGTGATCTGAATTGAGACATAAGACATAAAAATCAAAGAAATTAAGAACAAATTACATCATGGTAAATCTGAATTGGAATGGCTGGTTTAAATGCATACTACTTTCATATGTATTCCTGGCTATCTACTCAAGGGTTTAGAAGGATGCCAGAGGTCATAGCCACCCCTGACTCCCTTAGTTTCTCAACACAGACGTGGGTCCCTTGGAGGAGCTGCCCATCTCATACTTGGGAAGTTTAGGGTGAGCCAGAAAGCTCAACGACTAATAGGCCATCTCAAAAAAGGTCTCAGGAGCCATCTTAAAGAAATCTTATCAGCCCAATGTTGGATAATTTGAGACTTAAAAAGGTAAAGACCACTGGGTATAATAACTGATCTGTTCATATGAAGCTCTAAAAAAATCAAATGCTCCTGGCTCAGCACCTGTGGCTCAAGTGGCTAAGGCGTCAGCCATATACACCTGAGCTGGCAGGTTCGAATCCAGCCCAGGCTGGCCAAACAATGATGGCTGCAACCAAAAAAAATCTGGGTGTTGTGGCGGGCGCCTGTAGTCCCAGCTACTTGGGAGGCAGAGGCAGGAGAATCGCTTGAGCCCAGGGGTTGGAGGTTGCTGTGAGCTTTGATGCCATAGCACTCTACCCAGTGCCACAGCTTGAGACTCTGTCTCAAAAAAAAAAAAAAATCAAATGCTCCTGAAGTCAATGAAATATAGAACTGAGTTCCAAAGTTCATGGGAGGGAAGGATACCCTCTGTGTGATAGAAACACTGTGTTGGGATGACACAGGTGTATTTATGTGTCAAACCAATCCAAGTACACTTTTAAAGTCTGCATCTAACTATGTGTAAATCATAGTCCATCTTCACTTCATGTCACCAATATGTTCTTGGAATAATGTCTTTTTTTTTTTTCTCTGACTTTTTTTTTTTTAAGACAGAGTCTACTCTGTTCCCCTAGCTAGAGGGCGGTGGTATCAGCCTAGATCACTGTAGCTTCCAATGCATGGGCTCCAGTGATCCTCCTGCCTCAGCCTCCTGAGTAGCTGTGACTACAGTACATACCATAGTGCCCAACTGACTTTAAAAAATAATTTTAAAATTATTCAGGCTGGTCTTAAAACTCCTGGCTTCAAGTGATCGTCCTGCCAGAGTGGTGGGATTATACTGCGAGCCATAGTGCCTGGGCCCATCTTGCTTTTTAGGGAAGAAACTATAGTTCACTTCCCAACTGAAACATACAAAGTGTTAACTGGGGAACTCGCAGTGAGACCCTCCATGAGAGCCTACAAGACGTAGCATGATGACCACCCTCCCCATTCTGCTAAGTGGAAGAAGCCCAGCACAAAGAACTACTGATTGCATGGATCCATTTATACAAAATCCCAGGGCAAGCAAGTCTAGAGGCAGAAAGTGGATCAGTAGTTACCTAGGGCTTGGAGAGAACAGCAAAGACTAAGATAAGGTTTCTCTTTGGGGTGATGAAGATGTCTTTAAACTCTGCCAGTAGTTGCACTACTCTGAGAATACTCTAAAAGTCACTGAATTATATACTTTAAATGGGTGAGTTGTTTGGTGTGTGAATTTATATCCCAATAGAGCTATTAACAAGGAGAATACCCACTGAGACAGAGTTTGAGACCCTAACAAAAGCCACCCTGTCTACCCTTGTGACATGGACATCATAGCTAGGTGAGGATGGGCAGCAGCTCTGCCTCAGGTTCTATACTCAGTAACATGATTACAATGGATTCTTACAGCATCCCACTAGGGTACTGAGAAGATAGAAGCCCGCGACACAGTCTACAAGATCTTTGTGAATGTCCAATTCTTTATATGAAAACCACCCAGGGGGCTGCCTAGTGGGTGGCTGCAATGACCAACAGCACCAGCTGCGTTCCTACTTTGCGATATGAAGGGCCTTCCTCCGCTTTGGCCACTCGCTGATTCACGTAGAACACTCGAGGGATGTTCAGTTTGATGCAGTGCAAGTCACTGCTAATGACGGCCCATAGCCGGAAGAGGCCAGCCTGGCTGGTCTCACTGATCTGAAAATAATGCAGATGCTTAGCATGTTACAAGATATACTGTTAACCCATAGATAGGGGCACCTCCCAGGTAGCCTCCACCAAGCCCCAAGCACAGGGCTCAGAACCCCTGGACAGGTAGGAAGCCAGAGGCCTGCCCTCACCCTCCACCCTGGGATCAGGGCCTGTCCCTTGGATTGAGGGCCACACCTGCACAATCTGCCAGGGAAGGTCCAGAATGCTGCGGGCAGTCCTGCGTAAGAAGCTCCCCAGCCCTGCAGCAGGCCCATCTCGGAGAGCCCCAGGCCTTGGCATACCCCCTGCCAGCTCCAAATGCTGCCTCTTCCTGCGGGTGTGGCGCTGCCGGGCCTGTAGCTGCCACTTCTTCTTGTGGAACCCGAGCCAGACCAGCCACTCAGCCTAGGGCAGGCAGCAGACACAGTAAGGGTATATTGTGAGGAACGGTCCTCCTCCACAATCCACTTCCTAGCTGTGTCGGGGCAGCATGCTCACAGTCACCCTTGCTGGGGTCCAAGGGCTTGAACATTCCTCTGCCGCTTACCTGGGTGGTTCCCAGGGCAGGAGGCTGCCCCAAGATCTCCTGCCAGGGCACAGTCAGTGCCAGATCCTGAGAGTCCTCTTGGCTCTCCCAAAGGACTCGCTTTCTCTTCATAGCAATGGGCACTGGTGGGTGGGGTGGCGGCGTGAGGCCAAAGTCCTCCATGTCCGCAATCCTGGACCTGGTGCTGCCTTCTGTGGCCTGGGCCATCATAACCTGGAAAGACCCAATGACACTGAAAACTCAGGATCTTTTCTTTTTAGACAGAACCTCAAGCTGTCGCCCTGGGTAGAGTGCCGTGGCATTACAGCTCACAGCAACCTCCAACTCCTGGGCTTAAGCGATTCTCTTGCCTCAGCCTCCCAAGTAGTTGGGACTACAACGCCCGGCTAATTTTTGGTTGTAGTTGTCATTGTTGTTTGGCAGCCCAAGCTGGATTTGAACCTTCTAGCTCTGGTGTACATGGCTGGCTCCTTAGCCACTTGAGCTATAGGCACCGAGCCGAAAACTCAGGATCTTATCCTCATAGATCCTACCATCTAGAAATCTAACAAGTACATCACTTGAATTATATAAATGAACATTTATACAGTTTATTCTTAAATTTTAAAAGTGAAAAGTCAAAAAGAAAACTACAGAAAATATCACTCAAGTACCACCAATAAGTAAACATTTGCATTTTGCTGTTTGCTCCAGAATGTACCCTGTTCCTAGCACTTTGGGATGCCGAGGTGGGTGGATTGCCTGATCTCACAGGTTTGAGAGCAGCCTGAGCAAGCACGAGATTCTGCCTCTAAAAATAGTCAAGCCCTGTGGCAGGTGCTTATAGTTCTGGCTACTTGGGAGGCTGAGGCAAGAGAATCGCTTGAGCCCAAGAGTTTGAGGTTGCTGTGAGCTATGATGCCACTGTACTCTACTGATGGCAAAAGTGAGACTCTGTTTCAAAAAAAGAAATAAAATATTGCAAATAACAGCTATAGCCGCCTTCTTCTTCTTCCTACCCTACACGTCCCTGTTCTTTCAGCATGTATTTGTAGACACATGCCAAAGTTCTATGTTTTAACTTAATCTAAATGGTAATAACTTGTTTCATTCACCCATATATTTTGAGTCTGACCCCTATGGATACATGTAAAATGGTCCTTCCATCTTAACTTCTAGAATATCTCATCATTAGTTTACCTATGCATTACTTTCCAAATGAAGAGCGATTAGTTCCTATGTTTTCAAAATTACAAATCGTAATTCAGTGACTACCCCTGTTCATGTCCTCTGGGTCACAGAAATGATTATTGTCACTTCTAATACTGGTCAGTGACTGTTTCTCCATGTTTTCATACTTGATGTTATCACTCGTTTACATTGTGATATGCTATCAAATATCATGTTGTATTTCTTTCCTTTTTTTTAGACAAAGTCTCGCTTTGTTACCCTACTATGGTGTCATAGCTCACAGAAATCTCAAACTCTTGGGCTTAAGCAATTCTCTTGCCTCAGCCTCCTGGGTAGCTGGGACTACAGGTGCCCGACACAACACGCAGCTATTTTTAGAGACGAGGTCTCATTTTGGCTCAGGCTGGTCTTTTTGTGTTTGTTTGTTTTTGTAGAGACAGAGTCTCATTTTATCGCCCTCGGTAGAGTGCCGTTGCGTCACACAGCACAACCTCCAACTCCTGGGCTTAGGCGATTCTCTTGCCTTAGCCTCCCGAGTAGCTGGAATTATAGGTGCCCGCCACAATGCCCAGACATTTTTCTGTTTTTGCAGTTCAGCCAGAGTCGGGTTTGAACCCGCCACCTTCAGTATATGGGGCCAGTGCCCTACTGGATGAGCTACTGGATGAGCCACTGCCCCTCTCAGGCTGGTCTTAAACCTGTGAGCTCAGGCAATCCACCTGCCTCGGCCTCCCACAGTGCTAGGATTATAGGTCTAAGTCACTGTGCCTGGCCTCATGTTGTACTTCCTAATTAATAGTGATGTTGAATATTTTCTTGAAGCTGTGTAGGCAGCCCTTCAAAATGGCCCTATGAACCCCACCTCCTGATGTTTAGGCCCTGGGTGACTCCCTCTCTGAAAGTGAGACCCAGTGACATGTCTCCAGTGAACAGATTCTAACAAAGGTGATGGAATGTCATTCCTGAAATCAGCTATAAAACACTGTGACCTGTTTGTGGCTGGCACTCTCCCTGAAGAAGTAAACTGCCAAGTCATAAGCAGTCCTATGAAGAGCCCCATAGTACACGGAAGTGAGTCCAATCTCCATACAGTGGTCAGGAAGGAACCAAGTCCTGACACTGCTACAGGTGGGTCTTCAGATGAGACCATAGTCCCAGCTGACACAGTAATTGTAGCCTGTAAGATACCCTGAGCTGAGGACCTAGCTCAGTTGTGTGAGGTAACACATGGGTGCTATTTCAAGTTGCCAAGTTTTAGGGCCACTGGCTATACAGCAATAAATAACTAACATACATGCTTAAGGATCATTTGGATTACAGGTGTGAGCCACTGCACCTGGCCTTTAAGGATCATTTCTAACTTTTGTAGGTTCCAAATTTCTTCAAATTGTGACTTGTCTTTTCATGTTGCCCTTGGTAGAATGCTATGGCATCCCATTTCACAGCAACCTCAAACTCTTGGGCTTAAGCAATTCTCTTGCTTCAGCCTCCTGAGTAGCTGGGATTACAGGAGCCTGCCACAACACTCATTATTTTTTTGGTTGCAGTTGTCATTGTTGTTTAGCAGGCCCAGGCTGGGCTCAAACCCGCCAGCCTCGGTCTATGTGGCCAGTGCCCTACTCACTGAGCTACAGGCACTGAACTAAATTATCAGACTTCTAATTCACTTGCTGGTGCTAAAGGTGTGTGGCACTGTTCCTGGCTAATTTTTAATTTTTTCTTGATATTTTGCACAGGCTTTCCTTGAACTCCTGGCCTCAAGCAATTCTTCTAAAATTCCGTCTATAAATTCTAGTTGGTCATAACATCATTGTTTTTACACACTACAGAATTTGCAGCTCTTGTTCCTAACTGAAAATGGCCTATTTCTTATGCTGTTGCCAGTTTTGTCACTGAAGTAACAAGCAAAAGAGCTAAGGAGCTTTTTCCTCTTTTATTCTCTGAAAAGTGTCAGTTTAGTGTTTATTTCTTTTTAAGCATGTTTCAATTTCTTTGACGGTTAGTGTTCTGTTAGGTTTTCCATTCGTTCTTAGGTAAATTTTCGTAATTCTTCTAGAATACTGTCCATTCCATCTAAGTTTTCCAAATGTTTAACGCAGAATGACAATTCTTTCTTTCTTTTTTTTTTTAGGCTTTACTGTATCCATAATTATGTCTTTTCATTGAAATAAAAAACCAAACAAAATCTGTCTTAAAAAAGATATGACTGTGGCTTGGCACCCATAATACAGTAGTTATGGCACCAGCCACATACACCGAGGCTGGCAGGTTTGAACCTAGCCTGGGCCAACTAAACAACAATGACAACTGCACAAAATAACGTAGCTGGGCGTTGTGGCGGGTGCCGATAGTCCCAGCTACTTGGGAGGCTGAGGCAAGAGAATCACTTAAGCCCAAGAGTTTGAGGTTGCTGTGAGCTGTGATGCCACAGCACTCTATCAAGGGTGACATAGTGAGACTCTGTCTCAAAGAAAAGATATGACTGTTTTATAATCTTTTTGGTTTTGTTGTTTCATTCATTTCTGCTCTTGTCTTTATAATTTTTTTTTTTTTTAAGCAATAACCACATGACTGTAACTTATTCTTTTTCTTATTTTTTGAGAAGGGGGAGATCTCACTATGCTGTACTGTAGGTTGGTCTCAAATACCTGGGCTCAAGTGATCCTCCTACCTCAGCTTCCCTAGTTCCTGGACTATGTACATGTCACTATGTCTAACACTCTTATCTTTATACCTTCTATTTTATCTATTTAACCTGTTGCTCTCTCACTTCTTTAGTTCAAATTTTTCCTTTCTTTTTTTTTTTTTTTTTAATTTGAGACAGAGTCTCACTATGTAGCCTATGTCACCATAACTTTGTAGTCCTGGGCTCATGTGGTCCTCTACCTCAGCCTCCTGAGCTGCTGGGACTATAGGTATGTGCCACCATTCCTGGATATTTTTTTGTTTTTTAGAGAAGAGGGTCGACATTTTACACAGGCTTACCTCGAACTCCTAGCCTCCCAAAGGGCTGGGTTTATAGGCATGAGCCACCACACATGGTGAGAATTAGTATTTTTTAATTATTTTCCTTTTTCTATATCCTAGCTTTTAGGTATAGTTCTCACATACAGGGTGGCCATAAATTACACATGAACTTTAAGGTCACCCTGTACATAATGGCATTTTTAAACACAGACTATCTGAGAGTATGCTTATCATGTGAGCTGGTTTATAGCTCACTTTTAATTTTCAGCACTTGAAAATTTGTTATTTGCTCTTTTGACCTCAGCTATGCTGCTTATCAAACTGCCTCCAATGTTTCTAGGTGCTCCTACAAAAAAGATTTTCACTTTACCCTATGAAAAAGGAGGCCTGAGAGGGCCATGGATATTGACAACTGACTTAACTATTTTCTTCTATCTTTTTCCATGACTTCATATACTGTCTCATCTTGATTTATAAATAAAACTGGAATAGCTATAAAAATAAGTATTTTGTGCTTTATCTAGAAATAATATTGCTGTTATTTTTGAAGAAAATCAATTTTGCATACTTTATTTCAATCCAAATAAAATGTGAATTTTGTTTATTTAAAAAAAAAGGGGGGGGCGGTGCCTATGGCTTAAAGGAGTAGGGCACTGGAGGTGGTGGGTTCAATCCCAGCCCTGGCCAAAAACTGCAAAAAAAAAAAAAGAAAGAAAAAAGAGGCCTCAAGGGCCAGTGATCCATCCCAAGATGCTGAGTCCAATTGAGTATCCCAAGAGTTACACAGAATAAGGCAGTTTTTCACCCTTGCTTGCTGACTCATGGGGTGTTTCCAAAAATATAACACCAGAGGGCATTAAAGAGAGAAGTACTGAGGTATATATTGTTAGGGGAAAAACCCTCATTTCAGAGGCTTGCACAGAAGCATCACAAAATTATAGCTAGCTGCTCGAGAACTTCTGTGCCCTGTATGCCACAAAACCTTACCTAGCCCAGTTGCTCTAGTCCTTAGCTTGGTCCCATTACCTGTCTTCTGCCCTCCAGGATGAAGAGCTCACTGATCTTCTTCTGCTTGTAGATGTCATTCTTCTCTAGCAGTTTTCTGTGCAGCCAGTCAGGGTGTTTGACTCGTGGCACTGGGTTCTTCACCTGTGGGAAGACCACATGATCAGGAAGACATTCAAGTCTAAACATGCTAGTTTTCAACCACTGGAGCCCCATGTCCCCTGCCCCCCTTCACCTGCTGCAGAGCTGCAGGGATCGTGATGATCTTCTGGATGGCACTTCCCAATCGCTCTATGTAGTAGTCCCAGTCCAGGATCTGAATGCACAGGAACCCAACAGTGGCAACTATTTGTGAAGTTTACATCACATCACGCACCAAGCTAACTCTCTGAATCTCATTCAATCCTCTTAAAAGCTCTATGATGAAAGGCACCCATTTCATAGAGGACACCAAGACAGGGAGCAGATCATGGAGCTGCAGGTGGCTGAGTGGGCACCCATGGACTTAGCCTATCCAAGAGACCACCTCCTCCTGACGGTGACCTTCAGTTCTGCCCTAAAAAGTTACTATGTATTTCCTTGCCTATTACATATCAGAAAGGTGGAAATCAGGACAGAAGACTCCTGATAATAAAAATCATACATAAGGGCAGGAGTGCCCCCATCCCACCTGGTCTAGCTTTCCTTTTGAGAGTAGAAAAAAACCAGGCACTCACTGTACGAATATCAAAGTCTTGAAGGGAAGAGCTCTTAAGCCATTTCCGGAGAAAGTGCTTTCTCACTGTGGGCTCTGCCTGGAAGATTGCAAGTGGTATGGCCCTGGTAAGGAAAAAAAGACGCAAAATTCACGAATAGTGAAGATCATCTTAAATCCAATTACAATCCTCACCAAATACACATGGAAATGAGGATTCATAACCTACATTTTCTTTAATGTTGTTATTTTATACAGACCATACCTTATAGGTGATGTCATGCACCACCCCCACTGCTGGCCCTTTGGTTTGTTTCCAGTGTTTCCCCATTGGTAACACAGCAGTTCACAGCTTCTATCCAGTGAGTCTCGTCCATGCATATACTTGTAAGTAAACACTTCTATAATGCTAATCATTGGGTAAAATAGAGAAAAGTTGAGCTACTTTCTAAAAAAGACTAGTCCATTCTCATCACAAGTAAAGCTGCTGGGCTCGGCGCCTGTGGCTCAACGGGCTAAGGCGCCAGCTATGTACACCTGAGCTGGCGGGTTCGAATCCAGCCAGGGCCCGCCAAACAACAATGATGGCTGCAACCAAAAAATGGCCGGGCATTGTGGCGGGCGCCTGTAGTCCCAGCTACTTGGGAGGCGGAGGCAAGAGACTCACTTGAGCCCAGGAATTGGAGGTTGCTGTGAGCTGTGATGTCATAGCACTCTATCCAGGGTGACAGCTTGAGGCTCTGTCTCAAAAAAAAAAACAAGTAAAGCTGCTGGCCCTTGCTTTCATAGTAGTGAAC
>CAUYON010091859.1:0-13199 GCA_963573935.1 Arctocebus calabarensis
ATGGAATATTATGCAAGAAAACCCTCTTAACACAGTGGTGAGTCCCAGAAAGTTTAGGAAAATCCAGTGCAATATTATCAAAGGGTTTGAAGAATTCAGTTGAGATAGGGGGTCTATTGCCAGAGTATTTAATGGGCAAGCTAAAATCTTATGTAGGAAGCCAGGAAGTAGGCAATTTTAAAATAAGAAAAGATAATTTTGTAATGAAAACAAAAGCCAGTCATGTCACAAAAATTCCACAGATAGCATATTGAAAATGGCATCCATGAGTATCTTTGTTCTGGTCACTTTACACAAACAGAGTTAACAGTTATGGCAGTCCCATTTTCTGGAACATATAACATCTCTTTATCTTTGAATTAAGTTTATAGAATTAAGGAGTAGTAATGTTGTTTTCCAGTTTTTCTGGCAGATAAGCCTAAGGGCTATATGCATTTTTTTTGAGGGAGGATATATATCAATGAACTATTGCCACACACTGCTGCATAACAGACTACCCTAAAGCTAAGTGATTGTAAATGACAGTTTGTAATCATGGCTCTGCTTTAGGCTATGGGGGCCAGAGGAGAGCTTCTCTAGCTGTCTCTGCTCAGAGCTCTGCTCCATGTGCCTCTTATTCTTTACTTGGAATTAGTAGAATGCTTGGGGCAGAGTTTTAGGTGATACTCACATAAAGTCAAGCAGAAATCTGCAAGACTTTTCAAGGTCACAGCTTAAAAGCGGCATTTTGTCTCTTCTATTTTATTCCTTTTGCCAAAGCAAGTCATGCGGCCAAGTCCAATAACAAGGCATGGAAAGGGTGCACATGATGGGATGGGCTAAGAAATAGGGCTACTAATTTGATCTACCACAATCTACCATTGCAATGTCCAACAGGGATCTAGCCGAGAAGAGTAAATTCCACAGGCTAACAAGTGCTCTAGGTAGGGCCATCCATACAAAAGCTCAGCTGTATGGATAGGACCCACACTGGGACAATCTACCTATATCTAAACAGCAGTAATATTTTGGTTCACCTTCTTGCTGACCTATACTAGGATGGGTCTGGTTCAGGATTCAGATGCAAAATATTTTCTTGAAGGATTAGTTCAGCAGCAGGGTGAAGATGTGACTACTGGTATGCACCTCAGCTCTGCAACACAAGGTGTCTGCAACAAATAGATGTTCCTCTAACAATTTTCAAATCAGTATTAATGAACTAGAAATTCTTTTTCATATTCTTTACAGGAGAAACATATATAGAAGAGCAAGGAAATAAATGACCTAAAATTGAAACTACTTGGTAGAAGTGAGGATTAGACATCCGTTATTACTTTTTGTGTAATTTTCTTGTCCTTCTCCTGGGGCAGCTCTTCCAAACCTCAGAGTTTATTATAAATATGCTTGAAAAAACATATCTTTCTGGTTAAATCTTTCCCGAACATTTTAGCACTTATTATTGCATTCCTATTTTCTTTAGCATACATATGACATAGTTTGGTATTTCAGTGTTACTTTCTAAAAATTGAGATGAAATTTCCATACTAAAAAAGGCACAGACCTGAAGTATGCAATTCCATGATTTTTGATAAACATTTAGAGACATGTAAGTGTACTTCAATGACGATATAGAACATTTGCATTTATTTCTTTAGAAAGTGCCTTAATGCCCTTCCAGTCTCCATTCACAAACTAAAGCAGCTACTGATCTGATTTCCATCACCATAGACTGGTTTGGCTTTTTACTGAACTTTATTTATATGCCATCCCAAATTACATGTTCCTTTATGTCTGGTTTCTTTTGCTAAACAAAATATTTTTGAGAATCCTACATGTTGTTGCATATGTCAGTAGTTATATTTTAATCTGAGTAGAATTTAATTGTGTGAATATACCACAAGTTGAATGTTTATGCTATTGATAGACATTTGGATCATTGCTTGTTTGTAGCTATAATGAATGAAGCTGATCTGAATATTTTTGGATATGTATTTTTATTTCTGTTGATACATATCTAAAAGAGGAAATTGCTGGGTCACGGGGTAAGTGTATGTATGACAACAGCTGCAAACTGTTTTCTAGAGTTTGTGTATCTTTTTCCACTCCTCTATCAGGAGCACATGCGCTTTGCTCCAGCTTTAGTAGAAACACTCTTTTAAATTTTCACCAGTCTAGTAAACTAGTACCCCACTGTGGTTTTAATTTCGCATTTGTCTGGGTTTCATAATGTTGAGCACCTTTTCTAGTATTCATTGACTTTTCACACACTGTATTTTCTTTCATGAAATGTCTATACAAATCATGTGTTTTCTTCTTCTGTTCTTCATATTCTTTTTTTTTTTTTTTTTTGAGACAAAGTCTTACTTTGTTGCTCTTGGTAGAGTGCTGTGGTATCACAGCTCACAAGCTCACAGCAACCTCCAGCTCTTGGGCTTAGGTGGATTCTCAGGCCTCAGTCTCCTGAGTAGCTGGGACCACAGGTGCCCTTGTTCTTCATCTTCATGTGTTTTCTTATTGAAAAGCCCTTTGTCAGGGGCATATACTGAAAATGTTTTCTCTAATGCTGTCCATCCTTTTCTATTTTTTTAGTGATCATATTTTATTAAGAGAAGTGTTTAATATTTGATGGAATTCAATCCATCATTTTCCATACATGTTTTGTCACCCATTTAAGAGATCTTTGACCTTCTCAAGGTCACAAAGATATTTTTCTACGTTTTATTGAATCTACAGATTTAGCTTTATGTTCAGTTTTCTGAACCTGAACCTTGTGACCTTCTCAAGGTCACAAAGATATCTTTCTATGTTTTATTGAAGCTACAGATTTAGCTTTATGTTCAGTTTCATAAACCTGTATGAGGTAGCATTCAAAATGTTTTTCTTTCTGTGTATTTATTTTGGTGCTTCAGCATCATTTGTTGAGACGAATTGTTTCTTAGTGATTTCCCTAGATAACTGAGTAAAATAATTTGTCTATAGGTGTGTGAGTGAATTTCTGGATTTTCTCTTAAGTTGCACTTATCTATCCTTAAACTAATAACGCTTTTCTGAAAGTTGCAGTTTTACATTGAGTCTTAAAATATGATAGGATGAGTTTTCCTGTTTTATGCTTTTTCCAGAATACTTAGCCTTTTAGTTTTTGCATTTTCATATGAATTCAGAGAGTCTGCTTGTTTATTTCTTGAAAATATCTTTTGTGAGTTTAATTTGGAATGTGTTAAATCTATATATTGATTTGAGAGAATTGATATTTTAATAATGTTGATTCTTCCAGTCAATGAATAGTTCTTTCCATTTGTTTATATATTTTTAAAATTATTTTTGTGTTACTCTGTAGGTTTTAGAAGGATGTTCCATTAAGTCATCCCTAAATGACTTCTGTTTTTGTTACTATTGGAAATATCATTTAAAAATTTGCTATTGCTTTCTATTCCTATTACTTTTTTTTTATTCTTCACTGCTTTCTTCTGAATTTGAATATTTTTTCTTTCTTAGAATTATAGTTATGAATCTTTTTATAATCTATTATTCTTAACCTATAACTCTGTGTGTGTGTGGGTGAGATTACGTTTGGTACAAGCTACCATAATTTATTGTATTTTACTCACAACCTGTCTTGTGAAATTGTATCTGTATTACAACAGTGTAATTCCCTACCCCTTGTTTTCTTGTTGTCCTATTATGTGTGTTATAAATTTCGTAATATGCTATTATTGTCTTAGCCTCATCTGGCTTCTACAACAAATGGGTAGTTTATAAATAACAGAAATGTATTTCTTTCTGTAGTCTGGGAAGTCCACGTTCAAGTTACCGGCTGATTCAGAGTCTGGGGAGGACCTATTTCTATGATACTCCAGTTGGCCCTCAGAACATGGAAGGGCAAACAACCACTTCCTCTCTGCCCTCTTTTACAAGGGCCCTAATCTCATTCATGAAAGTTCAAACATTTTCATGGGTCATATACTCTCATGACCTAATCTCTTCCTAAAAACCTTACCTCTTGATAGTATCACGTTCAAGATTAGTTTTCAACATGTGACTTTTTATGGGATACAACATGCAGACCATGGCAATTTTTGTTTTTCACCTAACAGTTGGACCTTTTAATTAATTAAAGGAATGTATGCTCTTATATTTACAATGTATTTTCTCTGGTAGATTTAACCTTTTTTATGGATTTTATTTTATATAAAATATAGACCTAAAGAACTATTGTGCTTTTAAATGAAGTCCTGCTGGCAATGACTTTCTTCTCAACTTTCACTTTACCTACAAACATATAAATATTAACATACACAAAGGAACCAATTATATTGGTTAACATTATTAGTTTTTTTATTTTATTATCTATTTAACTGTTTCAAAGTTCTTTCCTATAGTTTCTTTGTATTGATTGTTTTCTTTCTTGATTTTGGGTTACTTTTCTCTGCTTCTTCCCACATGTAATAATCATTCTCTGATAGCTTTTGCAAATATTATGCTGTAGGAAATCTGAATTATGTCAGATTCCTTTAAAAGGGGTTTTGAATTATGTTCTAAAAATAAATTAACATTCCAGGATCTTTTCTTTCAACTTGGAAGATTTGATTTTATTTCTTTATGAGAGTGAATATTTTTCATTTTCATTTTTACTGCTAGCATGTCGCAGCATGTTCTTTGCTTCTAACTCTAACCTTTTCAAGTCTCAACTGAATGTACAAGGTGCTTTACTCTTGCAGAGCTGAAACTCTGACATCCCCTAGCACTGTGTGACATCCAGTATCTTCTTTCTGACTTTTATTCTCCTAGTTTTTATAGCGTTTACTTACATATTTGCAAAATATGTATGTTGGCAAAATAAATATTGCTAACCTGTGAAGCTGTCCCTAGACTTTACCCTTGCTCACTGCCCTTTCTTTAATACCTTATTCACATATTGCAGCGGGCCGAATATTTTGTTCTGTGGCTCAAGGAGGCTATAATTCTTTTAGGCCTTCTCTTGCTGTTGTAGAAAAGTTAACCCCAATTAGAAAAGCAAGATGTATATTCTTTGTTGTTACTGTTTTTTAAGAGTTGTTCTTCTGTCTAATATGAAATGCTTGAAAAGAGTACCTTACATATTGGGTTCATATTGACAGTTGATGAGCATGTCCATCCACCATAAGTTATTTCATCATAGCCAAATTTTGACTTCTGTGGTTTCTTATAGATTCATCTTGACTTACTTTTGATGCCATGATATAATGTGAATGTTTTTAGAAAGTAGGCACATATTTTTGCTGTTAGGCACATAGCAGTTGCTAAATTATTGGAAGCACAGCACAGTAGGTAAAAGTCTAACTACTTTTCCTGTTCTTTGCAAAGAGACTGTTTCAGCCCTGAGCTTTAGTTCCCAAGTATACATTTTTCAACAATATTCATAGTCACAGATTTTGAATACTCTTTGAATACAGAAAACTCTTTTTAAAAATTTTGTTCCCACTTACCTTAACATCTGGACAATTTCTAATATGATATTCTTTCTTTCTTCTTTCTTCATTTCACATATTTGTCCTCAGGGACAAATTGGTTCTTTATTTGAAATATCAAGTGATTACTGAAATGCACATTATTTTCCTTTATTAAATCATAACTGTGTGCATTAATGCATTTATGAGGTACAATGTGCTGATTTGATATACAATATGGAATGTTTACATCAAACTGGTTAGCATAACCATCAAGGGAAATAAGTCTAAGTGTGGATTGCTAAAGAGAAGAAGGATATTAACATTTATCATTGACTTGCAATTTTTTTGGTTACTCCATGACAATCTTTAGAATTAGATGGTATTTCCCTTCTTTCCCAAAGATAATCAATAAATAATTGTCCCAGCAAAGATAGGTTCTGAACTGTTAGAACCTTCCTTCTCCAACTTGCTCAACTGAAATTACTAAATTTCAATTGAACTGTAGTGGTGTTATGTTTAAAATGTGAATAATACTAGAAGCCCAACAAGGTGGTTTAGAGAATTAAACATTGTAATAAGTATGAAGTTTCAGAAACCTATTTGATTAGTTTTCTCCTCTCTAGGAAATTTTCTTGAGGATCTAGTTTTTTCATGGTTGGAAAGAATTTTGAATCAGTACCTCATTAGTGCCTCTTACCTTAGAGCCTACAGTCTTCATCAAGAACCAGACTATTTTATGATTCTCCTTCTTCTTCTTTTTTTTTTCTTTTTTAGTAGAGACAGTCTCACTTTTTCTGTCCAGTCTGGTCTTAAACTGTTGGTGGTAATGATCCTCCCACCTTGGTCTCCTAAAATGTAGGAATTACAGGTGTGAACCAGTACGTACAGCCTCAGATGGTTCTTAATGGTACACATTGGATACATTCTCTTGATTATCAGTTTCAGAGTGATTCAGAATATTTTTTGGCAGTCACTCTAGTTTACTTACGAGCCTTTCAAGTTCATTGGATTAAAGTGCAACCACTTTCACACATCACTGTTAACAGACTCTTAAGAGGTATTATCAACGTTCTTATTGAGTCTGGTACCTTTATAGAAGAAAAGTCTGCTTCTAACTTTTGTACATTCTGCATCTGTGACTAATTTTACATCCTATATATCTGTCACTAATAAGAAGCAACAAAATTAAATGAAGGATTCATCATAAGGTTACCAAAATTGTATACATATCTGTGTAATTATTATGATTATTACTATGTTCACCCACTCACTTCTATGAAGGAAAGCATATTAAGAATGAGTAAGGGTTAGTTTAATGTTGTTATAGAGTGGAATAGAATTTGTGTACCTTAAAGAATTCAGATTATTTTCTAGAATCTTAGAACTTTTTCATCTTTCCCATATTAGAGACCTATTTGTTGAATAAAGTAATAATTAGTAAATTGCTTAGCTTCTCACTAAGCCTAATTGAAGTCAGACCACATATTCTACCAGATTTGCACTAGTACATATTTGGCTTTCCTACTTTCATGATCATGTTCATATGATCATAACTTTCAGGAATTATAATAATGTGAAATAAAAGATAATCTTATTTTGGAATTCAGATTTATATTGTTAGCCAAGAACATGATAATAACAATTGAAGAAACCTATTAACCACTGTTCTTAAAACCTCGTGCTTAAATAAATCATCTGATATATTCATATATGAACATGCTTTGGTAAAGGATGGGAAAGTTCCCATGGTTAATCAATGGTATTATTTTAGAAAATCAACAAATCTGAAGAAAATTTATAAAGGAAGGAGAGAGGAAAGTCACTGATAAATTAGCAAGGACACCAATCTTTTGAGTATGGACACACGGATCCTATACTTAACTACACAATTAACTGTGTTTTTTACGAAAACAATGTCATTTTTTGCAATTTCAGATAACTCAGCTGATGATTTCCATGTTCCTTTTTAGTTCTAAAAATTCTGTGACACAAAAATCACATTCTCTATGCATTATGAGCTATTTTGTTATTATACTACTATCCAAATGGAGTTTGAGAGTATAATTAATTAAATTTCCTCATTTAATGATGGTCTTTCTAAAATTAGCTTCTGTTAATTTCTATTCAGGAGCCCTTTCATATCCACCCATACATCATTTTTTAAGCCTATAGAAAAAGAGGGCCCACGTAAAAATTCATCTTTTTTGCTCTTTTTGCTTAACAAAACATTTATGAAACATATCTTATGCACAAATAACATGCATAATTCTTGAGTGAGACTTCTTGGATATTTCTTTGTGAAACTAAGCCTAAAATTTATCCCTTCAATAGTTTACCCTGAGTCTAGGTCATTCCACTGCAACTCTTTCCTCTAAAGCATCAGTGCCTTTTGCTATCCGCTCCTTGGGATTTATTTATTAAGAGGCTGAGATGTGAACATCTGTCCATGTTTCCAACAGAACAAATCATTCCAAATAACCTTTCTAACCCAAAGTTCAATGGATGGGGCAGACCATGATTTATATGTGAGGCTTTTTGTTTTGTTTTTGCAACAAAAGCCATTCTCTTACTGTACTCTCAACAACTGCCTATATTGCATTAATCAGACCTTAATTAACAAGGAAGAAAGGTGATAATTTACATTTATTTCAAATTGACACATTGTACTTTATTTAGCAAATGAGACCTGTCAGGAACTGCCAGTGACGTTTAGATTGAAGACATAGTGTTGAAAATATGTCTTCCACCTGCCTGTGCCTTTGTAGGAGGGAGCTTTCAGTGTGTTTACACAGGGATCATTAGACGCACCTCATGCTATGCTTCCATGAGCCTTTGAATAAGAAATGCTCAAAGGTCATCAGGTATGAAATATTTTATAATGACACACTGCCATAAGGCATGAGAAACTGTGATTTACCCTCTAAAGTAAATTCAAAGAGGATAAAGGAAGGATAACCACACAAGTCTCAAAAATCACTTCAGATCTATTTAAGACAGAAGAGAGGATGGTTGAAGTTCTGAGAAGGAAGGCAGAGGAAAGTTTACCCAGTGTCACTGTGCAGCAAAGTAAGAGCTGGACGTGTGAAGTAACTAGATGACCACTCTAACTGGTCATGAGTTCGGAGAAAGAATATGGAGTACTCATGAAATATTAGGAAGAAAAGGGAATTTAAGAATCATGAACATCAATCTGCTAATTCTCTAAGATGAAAACTTAATTAGGGAAAATAATTGATTCCTCTCATTCTTCTTTTACTAGGGATATAGGTAAAGGTTGAATTTGAAATTTAAGATTAAGGGAGTTGAAAAAGTGTGACATTTAGTTAAATTACAGGAGATTTCATATTTTCTCTCTGCTTTTTTAAGCTTACTTTCATGGTTTTTATTACCATACATTTGGGGCCAGAGTTGAAATCAGGGAATCCTACAAATTCCCTTCTTGTATGTTAGATGGGGCTGAGCTCTTGAGGACCCTCCGAGCATGCTGTGCACCTGCAGGTAACCACGCTTGGGCTCCTGTGATCTCCCTTGAGAGGACCACTCCATCCTCTATGTGGCAAGCACTCTGTCAGCTTTAAAGTATGTCTCATGTCTCACCTCCTCTCTAAAACACTCTTGTTATTCCTGGGACTTCTGTGCTCCCAGGCACTTTAAAGTTATGATATTGTTTCTGTACCTCTGTCCACATGCAAGCTCCTGTTCATGTTTGTTTTCCATTGTTTAGTAGAATGTGTGGCACAAGGAAAAACTTTAAATAGTTAATTGTCACATTAGATTAAATTTTGAATGAAAATTCATTTTTCCAGGCCATAAATGGTACCATTTTGTGGTGAAATCTAATATATTTGCTCTTTGAACTATAGCACTTCACTAATGCAGGGTGAGGTAGATCTGCTATGAAGCGGACATGGTGCCCAATATGAATGCAATTTATGTTATGTATATTTTAAGTATGTACATTGAAAAAAATTAATTCGTATAAACAGTACATTCTTAGAAATTCACCCCAATCACATGGTTATTGAAAATTATAGATCTTTAACTCTCTTCCTTTTTAAAAATTCATTTACATTTTATTAACATAAATCAGAAGAACTTAAGCTTTATAATCATTCAGATTATCATTTTTATGCTGAATCTCTGATATATTTTTCAATATCAAACTTAAGTGTATTACTTGATACATTTTGATATATTTTATATCTATTTTTTAAATTTTGTTTTCTTTTTCTAGAGATATAAAAGTTAATAATGCCTGTCTCATTTAATTTTTTTTTCCTTTTTTAAATTTCAGATTAATATGAGGGTACGAATGATTAGGCTACATTATTTGTATTTCTAAGATAAAGTTCAAATTATAGATAAAAATGCATAAAGCCCACACCACAGGCAACTTTAAACATTTTGATTAATGTTTGCTACCTTTTTACTACCCATATATTTATATTATGAGAAGTGTACTAATTTATAGATTATAGAGCTGAAATTTTCATCAATTAATGATATTGAACAGTCCTCTTAATAGCTGTGAAACTCAGTGACTGAATATGAAAGACTTCCTTGAAATAGTAGCTGCCATTCTATGAAATAAAGATAGGAGCTCATTGGAAGAGAGAACAAATTTTTGTTTGATACATGCTATCATTAATTACAAACAAAATGTAGATGGAGAAGACATTAATAAGCATGATAAATATCCATTACCATATATCTGCATAATCTCACAACACAGAGCTGAATTAATAATGATATATCTTTAAGTAGAAGATGTTTCCTATTACTTAAGATCTGTGTAATAGGAATATTGAGTTTTATTATTTCTGGTAAGCCAAAGAAAGCCTATTATTTATGGATTAGACTTGTAAATGGTGTCTTGTGTGTGAGTCAAAACAAATTAAAGTAATCTGGTCCACTTTTTTAATGTATTCAGTATGATGAGTATCTCGTAAATAGTTTCTTTTATGGTTGTTCAATGACAGTGCTGAGGTGGAAAATAGAAAGTAGGTCCTTGTCCACTTCCATGACTTCAACTCTTGCCTTTCAGATCATAATTTCAGACCTAAGAATATCATTTCAAATTTTCTGCATATTTTAGATTTTCTTGATATCTCTAAAGAGATTTGTATACTAATATTTTAAACACAATACACGCATATACATTTGCCATACTGGAAGTTTGGTTTGAGACCACTGCAATAAATTGATTATTGTGATAAAGATTATTGAGATATATCCTTTTTTTTTTTTTTTTTTTTTTTTGGTTTCTAAGTAGATATAAAAGTTATGTGTAAACTATACTACTGCTTATTAAGTGTGAAGTAGCATTATGTCTAAACATGCCATGTACTGACTTAATTAAAAATACTTTATTGTAAAAAAGGGTATGATCATCCAAACCTTCAGCTTGATGAAAAACTATTCATCTCCTTGTTGGAGAAGAATCAGGCCTTGAGGTTGATGGCCACTGACTGATTAGAATAGTGATTGCTGAAGGTTGAGGCAGCTGTGGCAGTTTCATAAAATAAGAAGATAATGGAGTTTGCCACCTTCATGACTCTTCCTTTCACAGATTTCTTTGTAGCATGTGGTACTGAGGACAGCATTTTACTCACAGTAGAACTTCTAAAATTGGAGTCAATCCTCTTAAACAATGATGCTGTTTTATCAATAAGTCTGTATAATATTCTGAATCTTTGTTTTCATTTCAACAATGTTCACAGCATTTCACCAGGAATAGTTTTCATCTCAAGAAGCCACTTTCTTTGCTTGTCCGTAGGAAGTAATTCATCTATTCATTTTGTCATTAGATTAAAGTCATGAAGTGACATTTTTAGGATCTACTTATACTTCTAGTTCTTTTGCTATTTCCACTCCATCTGCAGTTCCTGTGATGTCAACTTAGCTCACTGCAACCTCAGACTCCTAAGTTCAAGTGATTCTCCTACCTCAGCCTCCAAGTCACTGGGACTACTGGTGATATCACAATGCCCAGCTAATTTTTCTATTTTTAGTAAAGATGAGGTCTTGCTTTTCCCCACACTTGTCTCAAATTCTAAAGCTTAACATATCCACCTGACTCAGCTTCCTTGAGCCCTGGGATTATAGGTGTAAGTCACCATGCCTGGCCACCATTGAAGCCTTGATCACTTCACAGTCATCCATGATGGCTGTAATATACTTCTTCCAAACTCCTGCAAATGTTGATATTTTGAGCTCTTCCCATACATCAGTAATGTTCTTAATGAAATTTAGGATAATAAATTCCTTTCAGAAGATTTTCAATTTACTTTGCCCAGATACATCAGAACATCAGAGGAATCATTATGAGTGGCAGCTATAGCCTTATAAATGTATTTCTTAAATAATAAGACTTGGAAGTCAAAACTACTTCTTGATCCATGGTCTACAGAATGTATTTTTTTTAACTAGGAATACAACAACATTAATTTCCTGTACTTCTTTATTAGATCTCTTGTTTAACCAGGTTCATTGTCAATGACCAGTAAAATTTTGAAAAAAATTCATTTTTTTTTAGTAATAGATCTTAACAGTGGGCTTAAAATTGGCAGGAAATCATGCTTTTAACAGGTATGCTGTCATTCAGGCTTTATTGTTCCGTTTCTAGAACACAGGCAGAGTAGATTTGGCATAATTCTTAAGAGCCTTAGGATTTTTGGAATGAAGAATGAGCATTGGATTCAACTTAAAGTCACCAGCTGCATTAGCCCCTTACAAGAAAGTGAGCCTGTTCTTTGAAGCTAAGTATTGACTTCTCTCTAGTTACCGGAGGCCTACACAGCATCTTCTTCCCTTAGGTTATCTCTCTACATTGAAGAATCTGCTTTTTAGTCTACCACCTTTATTAGTTATCTTAGCTAAATCTTCTGGCTCACTTGCTGCAGCTCCTACATCAGCACTTGCTGCTTCATTTTGTACTTTTATGCTGGGAAAATTTTCTTTCCTTAAACTTCATGAATCAAACTCTGGTAACTTCAAACTTTTGTTTTGCTGCTTTCCTAGCTCCCTTAACATTCACAGACTTGAACAGAGTTAGAGCCTTGCTCTAGATTAGGTTTTGGCTTAATGGAATACTGTGAGTGGTTTGATCTCTCCAGACCATTTCCCATAATTTTAGTGGTCTGGATAGATCAAACTGTACAGTAATTTACAGTATCATCAAAAACAGTTTTTCTTTTGTGTGTTCACTGGAGTAGCACTTTTAATTTCCTTTAAGAATTTTTCATTTATTTTCACAACTTGGCTAACTGATGCTGGAGATCTAGTTTTCAGTCTCAGAAAAATTAGGGATAAAAGAAAGTTTTATATGGTAACATAATAATGGGGAAATACTAGATTTTTCTTTTAGATATGACCAAATGTCCACTGTCTCTGCTCCTAATCAACATTTTTCTGAAAGTTTAAAAAATGTATTAAGATGAGAAAAAGAAACAAAATATAGGGATTGAACTTTGAAATTGTGAATATTTACATCCACTGTTTACATACATAGAAAACTCTAAAGCAGCAGTTCTCAACCTGTGGGTCATGACCCACAGGAACTGTATTAAAGGGCTGCAGCCTTAGGAAAGTTGAGAAGCACTGCAAGAATCTAAATATAAATAATTACAATTGAAAATGAGGTTACAGAGGGAGGAGCCAAGATGGTGGCTGAGTAACAGCTTCCTTGCAACTGGGCTTGGTGAGACTGGGGAGAGAAGACTTCAGGCATCTCTGGCTGGCAAGATCTGCCCAGAAACATCCCTTTGGGGACACAGGGAGACAGCGTGAGAC